>JBBPOJ010001423.1:0-13740 GCA_038091395.1 Leccinum rimulosum | reverse complement strand
CGCGTGTACGGGTGCAGATTTCCCCAGATGCGTTCGGCGCTGCGCGTTTCTCTCCGTTCGTGTTTTCGTGGTCGCGCCTGGGACGGGGACGGGGACCTGCAGAGGCAGCGCGAGTGTTGCGGGAACATGATGGAGCTCGGGGTCAACCCTGGTCGCGCGGGGGTATGTGCAGCACGGCGATGCACAGGTTGCATTGAGGATTTGGATCGGATGGAGGAGGCGGATCGTGGTACTTAGCGTGAATGGGGCGGAGATGGAGATGTAGTCAGGGTTGGGGTCGGAGACAGGTGCAGAGTCTGCCAGTGAGTCAGGAAGGGCTGCAGCCTGAGTGACGGGTTGGATGGGCAGGGGAAGGGGGAAATGAAACGACGACGCAGCAGCAGCAGCGGAACGTGAATGGACACCGTCAGACGCACTGCTCGGCCTGCACACGAACGTGTTGCGCGGGTTCGTCGTCGCGGGAGACGTAGAGCACGCACGCGAGGTGGAGAGGAGGCTGGTGGAACGGTTGTAGCTGGCAAGCTACAACAACACGTAATCGTTACCCCTTCACCCTGTACTCCCACTATCCCTCACCGTCTGAGTTCCGAGCGTGATCACTGGCAATGCATTCCACAGAAAACGGTAAATAGATCCCTAATACCCCCCGGTCTGCGATAACTGTTTGTCTACACCTGCCAGATCACTCGAAAGTAACCGAAATTCAGTGTGCAAATGTGGTATACGCAAGTGGCTTTACTGCGGATAGCAAGCAGGTATTCAGCGGTGGTATTGAAGGGATGATTCGCCGATGGCAAGTAGACGATGGACATGAGGTTGGCTCAGCAATTCAGGCAGGGTGCACTATCGTTGCCACCGCGTTGTCAAGGGACGGCAAATGGCTGGTGTGCGGGTTGAACTCACATCCGTATGCCAGCGTGTGGAATGCGGAAACCCATACAAAAGTTCTGGACATTGCGAGTGCAAGTCACACAGGCGCAGTGTTTTCGGTTGATATTTCTTCCGACTCGACGACATTTGCCACGGGTGGGTTCGGCGACAATTGCGCATTTACCTGGAGCACTACCACAGGCAAACGACTCCAGGGCCCATTGCAGCATGACTCCAAGGTGGTTGCAGTTCGGTTCTCTCCGGACTCCCGCCGTCTCGCCACTGCGACCGGAAGGTCAATCAGAATCTTTAACAGCGACGAAGGCCAACAATTGCTCGACATCCCATGTTCATTCATACAAACCGTCTCCTCACCACTTGCCTGGTCAGCCGATGGTTGTCAAATTTATGCTGCCTCTGAACCGTCCAACGAGGCCAAGTGTTTCGACCCAACTTCAGGGTCCTTGCTCACTACATGGGCTCTCCCTACCAGTAGCGGTCCCACGGGCTCTTCTATCTCAGCATCGTCCAACCAAAAGTTCATCGCCGTTACCAGAAGCACCTCGCTGTCTTTCTATGATGCCTCGACATACAAGCAAATTGGTCCTACACTCAATCACGCCAGTGCTGCCTACTCCATGACGCTCTCCCCTGATGGCGCCTACGTTGTTACCGGCGAAACAAACGGGAAAGTCACCGTGAGGAGTCTTCTTGGTGTCCTTCCGGACTCGTACCTTACAGGAGATGTAAGTGTTCCTGTTGCTAAACATTGACGAATCTCAAAGTGTGAAATCTGCTACTGTTTCCTCAGCGTCGTGAGTGCGTTAAACGACGTTTATTTCACCACTTCTGATCTGTTCGTATCAGAATTTCCACTCATGAAAATCAACGAAGAGACACTTGAAGCTTGGACTCAGGGCGACTTGACTCGCACCGAACAAGTCCTGACAGAAAATATCCTAGATGTTCAAGATTCTTCTCGTAATTCGCAGTGCCTCGCTCACCGGTCCCTTGTAAGGTCCCGTCTGAAGCAATACAACTTAGCTATAGATGATGCGAAAAAGGTAGTCTTTCGATTGTCATTGGTTTCGTCGTACATTGACTAGTATCGCACCAAGTCTCTCGAGGTTCAGCGGTCCACCATCGGTCAAATTGCAATCACAATAGCCCGCGCAGCCAATGGCAACCACGATGCTGCCATGCGTGTATTTGACCTCGTGTTCATTGATGGTTCCTTTCCCGAAAGCAATTTTGTTTTGCTTATCAAGGTATGTACCTACTGTTCTCGTCGCTACTTGCATTAATACTTTGTTTTATGCAGGCCATCGTCCTGTTTCAGTGTGGAAGACATGATGAAGCTATATCGCGAGTCGAAGACTTGATCGATGCTATGGATGACAAAACTATATATATTACGGTCCGGGTATGTAAATTTTAGGATTTGACCAGCATGAATGATGAACAGGTCGTATTCAGGCCCGAATGTGCATCATACTCGCAGACATGTCGCTGAAGGAAGGAGACCACGAGCGGGCTGCGGAATGGCTTAGGCGCGCAGGGGAACCTGTTACCCCTCAAGATTGTCCTGAACTCATTGTAATCTCACTCGTAAGCTACTTACTCTCACTCCATCTTCAACGTGACCCACCGTATTCGAAAGATTTTTGGATGGAACTTTGATGGACTTGCTATTGAAGTTAAGCAACACCTTCAGCAATGCATGAACATGTTGGAAGACATTGGAAACGTAGCGATACAGTCTAAGAATGCACAAAAGGCCATTGAAAGCTACTCTGCTGCATTGTCTTTGAATCCTCCGAATCCCGCGCGTCTTCTGGTCAAACGAAGCAAAGCTCGCGCAACAACAATGCTGTGGGAGGATGCATTGAAAGATGCTGACGATGTATGGCTTTTCCATCTCTTTTATGTGACAACACTGAGTTTTAACTACTCAGGCAATCAAGGCGGACCCCAAGGGTCTCTGGGGATATGAAAGAAGGCATGCTGCGCTGCATGGTTTGGAGCGCTATGATGATGCGGCCGATACAATCAAACAAATGGTTACTCTCGAGTGTCACTGCGAAGCAGGAGGGGATGGAGCGTTGTGCCAATTGTTTGAGGAGCTGATGGCTCGTTCGGGCGAGGCAACAATGCTTGGCTGGTCCGGACAGTCTTCATCATACAACAGCTGTCTCCCAGCCTCCCTCTCCTTTCATCCTCAACCCCACAAAGCTTCGCTCGCCATTGAAGATGCCGAAATGGATAGGCGCGTCTCGGAATTGAAAAGTTCGATGTCTCAGACAGAGGCAACGCTCGTCTATGACCGAGTCATTCGCTTACCATTGGCGCAATTTACCGACCGCAGACTATACCTCCCATGTATCTTTTTCCCGGTCAAGAAACTCGCTGAGAAACCTGATGCCGAGATCGGTGAAGGAAAGTGTTTCGGTGCTCGGGTGTCGGGGATCGGCCATGTAGAATTTCGGACGTCAGACACGCTTTCATTGGCAGAGCCGTCCAAGCTCCTTTTCGTCCATCCCTGGATCCGTGACTTGCGTGGTCCGCTCGACGAGGTCGGTTGGGGAAGCACATCGGATAGCGGTGGTGAATCGGATTCATGGTCTGGTTCGGAGGTCGAAGTGAATTCTCAGTCTCGAACTGCACCCACTGCAGCTGCTCCTTCTTTGTATGCTGGACCCGTTTCCACGATGGATGACTATACCCGCGCATTGCAGCTCGTCGTCTGTCTGCAACAGCCATTCCACGCTCTTTTGCTGGAGCAACAATCCCATGGGGAGTACAAACGAGTCGCTGCTGAGCATGAGATCGTCTTGCCAGGGCTTAAACGTCGCATCAGCTCTGCGAAGGAAATCCGTGTCGGGGTTGTAGAAATATCGTGATCGCAGCAGCTTGGGCTCCGGCGGGGGACATGTGTAGGATTCTGTTGCTCACGATCCATCAGCCTAATTGACATCGTTCTTGTGTGCATGGTACATATATTGAATCGGGCCTTTGGTGGTAGTTTTTCCCGTCATCGCACTTCTCTTTTGAACCACTCCTTATGATACAAATCGAATTCAGAGTTTTGTTTGGATATCTCACCTCTGCAAACTCGTTCGTCGCCTGCGCCCGTAAAAACGCCGCGCTCTTCGCCCGATGCACCAAACAATCCGGTCGCTGATATCCCCGCTCCTCCTCATTCCCCTCCACATCTACCTCCACACTCATCGGCCGGCCGTCCCGCCACAACGACCCACCAGTCCGCTCCAACGTCTGCTCAACATCCAAACTCTCCCACGGAGGGATAACCCAAGGATGCGACGGCGTCTCGCACGTCATGTCCCACTTCCTTTCTCAACACCCGATCCACGTCCACCGCCAAAAAGAACGCCACACCCTGCGGCAGATCGTCCATCCCCAACTTGAATGCAAACCCCTGGAGGAGCAACAGCACGGCGTGCTTCATCCCCGCGCCGTAATGCGCGAGTAATTGAACACTTTAGCCTGGCCGTGCGAGATTCCCAAGATGTTCGCCGTCTTGGAGTGCAAGTCCGTCCCCGCAGCCTTGGTGCCCTGGAGTGTCATCCATCCGATCGCGGTGGCCCCATGCAGACCAAACTGGGCGTCGCCCATACAGCTCGATATCTACAGCTCCTCCGAGTCGACGTCGGCCCTGACGATGACATAACCCGGCGGTGCGCGAACCATCGCCTTGAGCTCGGACCCCACACGATTCTTCTTCGCGTTGCTCGCCGTCAACCACGTTTTCTCGATCGCGCGACGCGTGACCGTGCTCATCGTGATCACTTGCGGAAGGATCATGCCCCACTTATGCTCCTACGACGACCGCGCGAACTGCATGTCGACTCGATCGTCCTGCCAAACGACCATCTGATTTATTATCCGATCACGCGCGCTGATCCAGTAGCTGCATTGCGCGTTCATGTCTAGGGCAGCCTGGGCGTCGTCCCTGGGGCTCGTCAACGTCCCATCTTGCGCGTACTTCATGAACGTCTTGGAGAGCGGGCTCCTCACGTTTGCGCTCTCGCCGTCCTTGTGCGGGAGCTTGTAAAAGACGAATCGGTGATTGCCCTCTGCGCCGCCACGTGTCATCTCGTTCAGCACCTCGTCGGCGGGTTCTGAAAAGACAAGCGGTTGATTGCGCGCGCCAAATTTGACGGCGCTCGGCACTCTGAATGTCCATCCGTGTTCCCTGGAATGAAAGAGTGGATGGGAGAGATGCGGTTTCGCACGGTGATGTCGAGTGAACCCAGTGGGAAAGTCTTTCTTCGGCCTTACAAGGTCCCAGTGCCATTTTGGCCAGACCACTGGGGGCTTAGGAATCATGGATAGTGTCGAAGTTGACTTGGCGCGGGGAAGTATGGGAACGAGTCTCCAGTCTAGTAGAAAGGTAATCTTCTTCGCGTGCAACAGATTTCCCTAAATCAATGATACGACTTTCGAGCTCCGGATCGCGCTCCCCGCTGGAAATAGCGAGAGCCAAAGACAAATTTAATAGACGCAGTCAGACGTCCCTTTTTGAGACAAGGAATGCCATGGGTCGGACCAAGGATGGTCAAAATCTTCTTCCCGCCCGCGCTGGGAGGTCGCGTTACATTACCATCCTGAATGAAATGCCACTTTTCTTCCGTCGCATATTGCAGAGTATGACGATCAAAACACAAACGGAGAAGGATTGGGAGTACGCGGTTCACGCTACCAGCACTGAAGACTCCATCCCTCAGTAAATCGCGCACCCACGCGGGTTGCTTATCCACAGGTGACTTTGTCCTGGGTGTCGACTCTGTGTTCTGCAGACGATCAACGCGAGATGGGACATGCAGCTGGGGAACGACCTACACTGGCATCAATGCCTCTGGATTTCTTTACGACCTTTGGCGTCCAATCGAGCTGCGAAAGCCAAGTATCGTCTCTCCAGGACGCGTTTTGCATCATACCCTTGCCTGCTCAGCGAGATCGACGAGATGTTTTTTGACATTGCCTTCCAACTCGTGGTACGTTCGTTCTGCTTTGCGCAGATACTCTTCCCCCGATTCGTTGACCGTCAAAAAGCTTGAACGCATGGTGAGAATACCAGCAAACGATACCGGGCTGGGACATTTCTTGAGGAACACCGGAAGGAGTTGTGCAAAGACCTGATGAGTTACGTAGAGGTCGTGAGCACAATAGGCGAGGTAGTCCTGAACGTCTGCGAGAATCGTCTCCCTCGATGACGTCATAAAGTCGTTGCGGATTTCCTTATCCAATGTTGCAATACAGTTTCGCCACGTCTGCGAGGGCGTTGGTGGATGTGAGATCCTCCCAGCGTTGCTGTGAAAGTTCGACGGCCGTCACGTCCGCGTCGTCCTCTTGGAGCTGAGGGAGACTTTCCTCGATCTCGACGCGCAGTCGACGGAGTTGCGCGCGCCGTTCAGCGTCGACCTCGGAGTCTGCTTGAGATTCCGCATCTTGCATGATCTCGAGCGTCGCCTCGACAGCCTCCGTACGCTGTTCGATACGCGCTGCCTTTCAAAGGCTTTGCGGTGTTTCATCCACGCCAGCCGTTGATGGGATGATATACCGTTGACGGCGACGTGGAGGGACATCGTGTCCATGAACCGCGTCTGCGTGCCTCTGAGACTGTACTCTTCGCGGATGTGCTGCCGGTCATAGGAGACGTTGTGTCCGACGACAACCCGCGGCGTCTCGGCTCACCAAATGGAATCAGGTGCTGCACCTCCTCCGTCTCGCCGAGAAGCCAGGGTGATATCCAGCAATACCACGCGTTTTTAGACGCGGCGCAGGCGAAGATTGGGTAGGGAATAGGGCGGCATTGTCTCGACGTCGAACACGAGCATCTCCTATGGTCGACCGTCGCGTTCCGGGTACGGAACGTGTTTGGTGTAGCTCGAACCGTCCTGGAGGTGGTAGTACTTTGTCCGTCCCTGCTGAACGTCGAAATAGTCGGGCCGAGGGGGCAGCGCGTCGTGCGCCAGTTGTTTTGCGAGAGACAGCCAGGGTTGTGCGCAGCGTTGTCCGATGCGAAAAAAGTGCTCGTCGATGTCGGCCCCTTGGAGTTGGGGAAGAGTGAACGCAGTGTCTGGGAGGACGGAACGGTTCTTTGGGTCGAGGTTGTGAATGTGAAGATAGTCGCTTGCGATATGGACATAGGCGGGCAAAAGCGGTACGATTGAATATCTGCTCGTGAAGCTTGCGGGACAGCATTTGGACGCCTAACTCGTTCCGTTTGACTGTACTGTGATTAGACATGAATAAAAATATGTTTGGAAGCGTACCATCTCCATCCTTTCGTTTCCTCGGACTCGCGCTCGTCTGTTTTCTGTTCTGTTTTTTTATGAGATGGAGATGGAATGTACAATTTACGGGCGAGGGAGGAAGACCTTCGTACCGGGTTCAGCATCATAGCGTGGGAACATTGGACAACGTCGAAAAAATCAACGTCACTGCTATTAATTAGAATCTTCAAGTTAGACTGGTAACATGAAGCAAAATATAGATTAGGATGCAATCTTTATATCACTGCCATGTAGGAAGAAAACCAAACTTCGAGCACTTCAACCTGCAGATGAGTCATCGCAATTGATAAGACAACACGAGGCGATGCGTACTTGTGACCCCTTGACCCTGTATTCCCACCATCTCAATTCCTTGTCGTGTCCTGGCCAGCGATATGTGCTCGACTGGAAAAGGTAGGTACCTTGTTATTCAAGAATACCTGTATTGAGTATTTGTCGAATGTCAGATCACTCGAAAATAACTGAAATTGATTGTGGTCAAACAGTATACTCTACATTCTTCACTGCCGATGGCAAGCACGTATTGAGCGGTGGTAACAACGGGAAGTTGCGACGATGGCAAGCAGACGACGGACGTGAAGTTGGCACAGCAATTCAAGCAGGAAATGCAATCTATGCAGCCGCGCTGTCGATGGATCACAAATGGTTGGTGTATGGGTTGAGCTCGCAGCCGTATGTCAAGGTGTGGAATGCGGAAACCCACACAAAGGCTCTGGACATCCATGGACACACGGGACAAGTACAAACGGTGGATATTTCCCCCAACTCGACGACATTTGCCACGGGTGGGTGGGACAATTGCGCGTTCATCTGGAGCATTAGCACAGGCAAGCAGCTTGTGGGCCCACTGCGACACTCCTCCACCGTGGTGGCAGTTAGGTTCTCTCCAGATGGTACACGCCTCGCCACCGCTTCGGTCGGAGGTTCAATCCAGATCTTTAACAGCAACAATGGCCAACGATCAATCGACATTACGTGCCCATTCCAGCAGTACCTATCCTCACCACTCGCTTGGTCTGCAGATAGTCATCAAATTTTTGCCATCTCTGGATCGTTCAACGGAGTCAAGTGTTTCAACACGACTTCAGGGTCTTTGGTCGGTTCATGGGCTGCTCCAGGCGGTTCACTCCAGCACCCTTCTATCGCACCATCGTCTAACCAAAAGTTTATTGCCGTCACTGGTCACCGGTCATTGTCATTTTGGGATGCCTCAACGCACCAGCAGGTTGGCGGAGTAATCGAGCACAACAGTGGAGTTTACTTTATGGCGCTGTCTCCTGATGGCGATTGTATTGTAACTGGCGAGGAAAGTGGAAGAGTCACTGTGCGGAGTCTTCGTGACATCCTGCCGGACTCATACTTTACACAACACGTAAGCGCTTCCACTTCTCAACGTTGGTCAATCTAAAGGCCGCGATTGCTTCCCCCAATTCCTCTGCATTGTGAGTGTTTGACATTAATTACTGCCTTTTCTGACCTGTCCAAGAGTCAAAGTTACCACTGATACAAACCAACGACGCGATATTTGAAGCATGGACACAGGGTGACTTGTCTCGAGTGGAACAAGTTCTAACAAAAGAGACGTCAAATCCCCTGAATGCTTCTCTTCATGCGCAAACCCTCGCTCAACGCTCTCTCGTACGATCCCGTTTGAAACAGTACAGCCTGGCCATCGACGATGCAATAAAGGTAGTCCTTCGATCCTCTTTAGATCGGTCTCGTCTTGAATATTCCATGCCAGTCTGTCGGAGTTCAGCGATCCGCTATTGGTCAGATAGCAATCACGATAGCTCACGCTGGTAATGGCGAGCACGACGCTGCCATACGCATGTTTGACCTCGTGTTCACTAATGACCCCTCAACCGACATCAATCTAGTATTGTTGATCAAGGTATGGGATCATCGATTTGGCTGTGGCTTGTACTCATGTCTAATTATATTAAGGCCATCATTCTGTTCGAATGTGGACGACACGATGAGGCTATTTCGCGAGTCGAAGACTTGATCAGTATTGTCAATGACAAGACGATGTGCGTCACTGTCCGAGTAAGTAACTGCCGAGATTTCCAGGGCAAGGTAATAATCAGGCTGTGCTTAGGCTCAAATGTACCTCCTACTCGCAGGCATGTCGTTGAAGGAAGGCGACCATGAGCGGGTCGCGGAATTGCTTTGGCGCGCAGGGAATGAAAGGGACGCAGTCATCTCTGAAAAATGTCCCGAGCTAGTAGTAATCTCGCTTGTAAGCAGTTCATTCTCTATTCATAAGCACCCCGACCAACACAATTCGGAAGATGTTTGGGTGGAACTTTGATGGTCTTACTCTCGCAATCGAGCAGCATCTTCAGCAATGCATGAAAGCCTTGGAGGATATTGGTGACCTAGCAATGGAGTCTGAAAAAGCAGAAGATGCGGCTTCAAGCTACACCGCTGCATTGTCTCTGAATCCTTCGAATCACGCGGGTCTCCTAGTCAAACGAAGCAGAGCCCGGGCATTGCTAAGCTCATGGGAGGATGCATTGAAAGATGCAGACGAGGTACTTTTTTTTTCTTCTCTCAAGTATGCAAGCACAAAGATGCTAAATTTCATGACATCAGGCTATCAAGTCAGACCCACAGGATCCTTGGGGATACGAAAGAAGGCATGCGGCACTGCACGCTTTGCAGCGTTACGATGAAGCGGTTGGCGCCCTGAACCACTTGGTTTTCCTTACAGAAGATCCACTCGCCAATTCGGGTGCACAGTGCAAGTGTCACGGTGGCGGGGCAGATGCTGCACTCGCCCACCTTTTGGAGGATATCGTGGCACGTTTAGGGGAAGCCTCGGTGCTTGCCTGGACGGGTCAACCCTCGTCGTACAACAGCTGCCTCCCTGCCACCCTTGCTATCCATAACCAAGCCTCATATTCTCCGCTCGCCATCGACGATGCTGAAATGGATGCGCGGGTCACGGAATTAAAAGGTTCGATGTCTGTTACAGATGCAGTAGTTGTTTATGACCGAGTCATCCGCTCGCCATCAACGCGGTTTGCCCTCCGGAGACTCTACCTTCCCTGCATCCTTTTCCCTTTCAAGAAGCTCGTCGAGAAAGATTCCGAGATTGGCGAAGAGAAGCGTTACCGTGCCCGGGTATCAGGCATTGGCCACATTGAATTTCGGACATCGGACCAGCTCTCGTTGGCAGAACCACGCAAGCTGGCTTTCGCCCATCCCTGGATTCACGATTTGCGTGGCCCAGCCGAGGAATCTTGTGGAAGCTCGTCAGATAGCGAGGACGATTCTTTGTCGTGGTCGGGTTCGGACGTGGAAGAAGAGTCTTTGTCCCCACCCGCACCTGCGCCTGATGTGTCCGCGCCGCTATATGCAGGACCCATCGCTACGATGGACGTCTCTACCCGTGCGTTGCGTCTAATCGTCCGTCTGCAGCAGCCTTTCCGTGGGCTTTTGTTGCAGCAACAGTCGCATGGAGGGTACAAGCGGGTGGCTGCTGAGCACGAGATCGTCGTTCCAGGACTTGAACGCCGCATCAGTTCTGCCAAGGACGTCCGGGTTGAAGTCGTGGAAATACTGTGATCGCAGACATGCAGAATCTAGTCTCCCCTTGGCAGAGTGTTACTATCCCCAGCTTCGTACTTAGTACTCGATCCTATCCTTTTTTGCAGTCATTTGTATTTTTCTCGCTGGTCATGTAGTTTGGAAGCTCATATGTATAACCCCAGTCGACTCGGATTCAAGTTCCTTGCAATGTAATATATGTTTCCGTCCTTTTTGCACTCTTCCTGATGATGCAGCCTTCTCATCGGCATCCGGGGTCACGAGGACGATCCCACGGTTGGTAGGTACTAGGCTTTGAGTTCTTCGTCGGTGAAACGGCTTCACAAATGAAGAACTCAGAGCCGTTCTGGAGTAAAATCTTCATCTGCTTAACGATTGTGGATTTGCACCACTCCCCATACTCGATCGGAATCGCATTCCACGTCACCCGCTCCTCCCCACCCAGTAACACCAACGGCAATCGCCCACTGCTCAACCCAGCCACGACGAACCCGTCCATCGTCAGGCGCATCAAGATCGGCGCATGTAGCGTCGCGGTGGCGGGGACGTCGAGAATCGCGACGAGGGTGTCGCGGAGAGGACGAAAGGGTGGAAGTGGGATGCACGTAGGGGCCGTGATGGGATCCTGTAATGAAGTTGTCAGAAACTCGAAAAGTAGAGATGCGACCCCCTCCATGAAAGTCCTCGCTGCCCGTCGTCCTCCATGTCAGCCAGCTCGATATGACCAACATTAGAGAATTGGTCTCCAGCGAGAAGTTCTACAAAAATCTGGTTAGAAACGCTGAAACAGGTCAGCGCCAGGTCACCGACCACAGGAACACATCCTATCTATGCCCTCTTCCAACGTCATATCGACAACCCTCGCGTCTTGACTCTGCTACACTGATTCCAGGCACGTGCATCGAATCGCCGGTTCGAATATATACCAGACTCATAATATGTTTGTGCGATTCGAAGCGCGATCCACAAGGCAAGCTGTACTTTATGAATAATTCCTACGATTGCACATAGAGCTGCCAACACATGTCAGTTATAAACATGTCTGTCTTGAAGAACAAACAAGATAGATACCTCTAACACGATCGTCAAGTGATCCACCCTCCATTTATTGGCATATCCAGGCGCAGCATTCGCTCGCCAAAAACCGCTCGCGTCTAGCTTCGGTACGACGCGCTGCCGTGTAGTAATATGGTCCGGGATCAAGTTGCAGGGGATGAGCGAACGTCCATATCGGACGGAGCACCCGGTTCCCGCATAATTGGGGTATGTGCCGGAAACGTGACCGTGGAACTAAAGCCCTGCCCGAGAAGTTCTGTAAGCATACGATGTCTGGGAGCCTGAGACACGATGTGATCAGACTTACTGCCGTGCCATCCAACTCCAATTCTCAATGGTCTCCTCACCGATGACCCAACCACAGGAAAAGTTGGCAAAACGGCGCATGTGGAGGCTATGATAGGAGAGGACGAGCACGTGCTCGTTGTTGTACGGATAGAACTTGGTAATGAAACGCACGAAAGAGTATGACATACTTAAGCACCACTTCATTTTCACCTCCGAATTCCGCAAAGCAGGTCATCTTGTACTCGTATCGGATCGTATCGGACCGTCCATCCTACGGGTCGAAGTGGGCGAGGGTGGGCAATGCCTAGTAGAATCAGAGGCGGTGGATTATAGGACGATGCTAGTGTCGGTTGCACTTTCGACGTTGCTTCGAGTGGGACATGGAGCAGTATACGGCAGGCTTATACACTAGCACATCTTGCAAGCTGACCAAATTAGCGAAGGCAACGACAATGTATATCGTACCCACGGACCTATGGACGACCTCGTCCAGCTCCGTGGGACTGACGGGACTGAGCACAAATAACGCCGCCCTCAAATCTTGTCCATTTTGTCCTTCGGTTAAATGATAGGCGCGTGCATAAAGGTGGACTGTCTGATCGAAATTACACAGTGAATGTGCAAACACGAACAGACAGAACCGCACAGAGCATCGTCTGCTGGCTAGCAAGACGACGATGAGCTTGATATTTCGTTCGTTCGTTCGTTCGTAGTCTTTTTGTACCTGATGGTCTCCGCGCTCAGTTCAGTGTATCTCCACCATTCCTTCCCTGTCAATTCACGATCGTGCTGGAGTCGGGTGGATCGATGATCCATTGGGGAACGCGACGTCGCGCTCAATGCCTCGAACATCATACGCTGGAAGAGGACGAACACGTGTTTGCGTACGCATATCGATGCTATCAAGCCGTCGTGGTAGAGGAGGGGTGAGGAGGGACAGCGGGTTCAACTGTAACCTCATGGCAAGCCTCCAAGCTACAACGCCTGGAGAACACATAATCGTTACCCTTTGACTCTGGACTCCCACTAGGTGGGCTCGGGAGAGGGGAAAGCGGTACGATTGAATATCTGCGCGTGAAGCTTGCGGGACAGCATTTGGACGCCTAACTCGTTCCGTTTGACTGTACCGTAATCAGACATGAACAAAAATATGTCGGAAGGCGTACCATCTCCATCCGTCTTTCGTTTCCTCGGACCCGCGCTCGTCTGCGTTCTCTGTTCTGTTTTTTTATGAGATGGAGAGGAAGACCAAATGCCAGGTACCGGTTCAGCATGATAGCGTGAGAACATCGGACATGTCGAAAAAAAAAACCCCAAGTTCAAATCATGAAGCGAAATATCTTAGGATCCAATCTTTTATCACATAGCGCCCAGTCACTGGTGTCGGAAGTCAAACTTTGAGTGCTCCAGCAGGAATCCCCGACTCCCACGAAGTGGAGGAGGGTTTTGTCCACCTCAAACACTTCAGGTACCCTGCAAAACGGCTTACAGGCACGGAAATCTAAGACATGGTCACGTGAATGTATTGTAGTTCAATCTATTTGTCGGAAGAGATTCATCGACCTTCCTTTGTACCCTCTACTCGATACGCTTCTCATCCTGTGTTTGATCCTCCTTGAAGGAAACTTTGATTTGTTGAACGGTGGATTGGACGGTT
>JBBPOJ010001422.1:0-13767 GCA_038091395.1 Leccinum rimulosum | reverse complement strand
TGGTCTCCGACTCGGAATCCTCCTGACCCACTGTGTCGGAAGCGGGTGTCGGAAGTAGATTGGCATCGATCGAACTTCCACTTCATCCCTCGGTGACTACTGCTTCAACTCTACGTTTCCACAGTTTCTTCAACATGGAGTCAAACAAGACAGGCGGTTTTGAAAACATCCGAGAGAAATTTGGCCGCTTCAGGATCCTGATCATTGGGTGAGCGAACGCTGGCAAGACGACTATTCTCCGCGCGATCTGTAACACTACTGAAAACCCGGAGGTTTATGATGGAGAAGGAAACAAGGTACCTACCTGTTTTAATGCATGTGGACGAATGGTTTACCAAACCGTGCCATGACTAGATCGATCCGACCGAGGTCGAGGGATCCATGGGGGTGAGTATCACTTGTAACATACTGGACTCGGACATGAGGCATATCACTAACAATACATGCTAGCGCGGAATGCACAACATCGAGAATGAATTGATTTTTCGGAGCAATGACAAATTCGTCTTCCATGACTCACAGGGCTTCGAAGCTGGTTCCGTAAAGGAATTCCAACAACTGAAGGAGTTCATTGCTGATCGTGCAAACACGACATATCTAAAGAAACGGATTCATGCCATCTGGTTAGAGCTCGAGTAGTGCGGGAAGTAGTCATTGACTGATCGTTACTCTGTATAGGTACTGTATCCCAATGGATAAATTGCATCGGGCAATCCAACGCTCTGAGGAATTCTTTTTTGACGAGTGTGATACAAGAAATGGTCAGTTTATTTTTGGCAAGGTTTTTTTCTAGTTCACAATATGTCCAGTCCCTGTTATCGTGTTGTTCACTAAGTTTGATGCATTGTTGGCATCTGCAATGGGCAAACTATCCAGAGATGATCAAAAACTGCCACGAGAGCAGAAGGTGGTAAAGGCACATGGGCTCATTAATGGAATTTTTGAGGATGCTAATGTATGGGGTCGTCTCTCACGATTGAACCATGCACCAAAATGTAGTGTGCAGATTGGAGGTATTTATTCTATTTTCTGACAAATGATTCAGCTCATGGAATATATATATATGGATGCAAGGAATGCACAACTCAAATGAGGGATGTGAGATACTGTTAGAAAAAACTGCAGGAGCTTTGAATGAGGAGACTCTGCAAACACTATTTGTTACTGCCCAGGAATCAAGCATAGCATTGTGTATCAGATATGCAGCACAAAAGTGAGTGGAGCATTTGAAAATTAGAATTTTGGAAAACACTAATGCAATAATATAAAAAGTGTCATATTTGACATAGACAAGTTGCATCAATCTGCACTTCTGTTGCATAGCATGGATATTATGGAACCTAAAAGACTTGCAAGATGGTTTCCACACTTTTGGGTGAGATTTCATATAAATTAGTTGATGCATAAAAATTGAATATATGCTAATCATGATCATCTGGGGGAATTTAGCCAGTGAGTTATTGAAGCAAAGATGGAAAACTTATTTTGACTTATACCATTCATTCTGCTGTGGGAATAACAGCCAGTGAGTGGTGGAATGTGCCTAAGAGTGTTGATGCTGATGATGCCATGTCTATTCATTCTCAATTCTGCTTTGGAAATGACAGTTTGTGAGTTGTCCATTGTGGAATGTGCCTCAGAGTGGTGATGCTGATGATGCCATATATATTCATTCTCCATTCTGCTTGGGAAATAACAGGAGGTGATTTGTCCATGGTGGAATGTAAATAAGAGTGGTGATGTTGATGACACCATGTCCATTCATTCTTCATTCATCTCTGAAAATGACAGCCAGTGAGTTGTCCATTGTGGAATATGTCTGAGAGTGGTGATGCTGATGATGCCATGTCCATTCATTCTCCATTCTGCTCTTGAAATGACAGCTTGTGAGTTGTCCATGGTGGAATGTGCCTGAGAGTGGTGATGCTGATGATGCCATTTCCATTCATTCCCCATTCATATCTGAAAATGACAGAGAGTGAGTTGTCCATGATGAATGTGCCTGAGAGTGGTGATGCTGATGATGCCATGTCCATTCATTCTCTATTCTCTGGAAATGACAGGTTGTGAGTTGTCAATGGTGGAATGTGCCTGCAAGTGATGATGTTGATCACACCATGTCCATTCATTCTCCATTCATCTCTGAAAATGACAGCCAGTGAGTTGTCCATTGTGGGATGTGCCTGAGAGTGGTGATGCTGATGATGCCATTTCCATTCATTCTCCATTCTTGTCTGGAAATGACAGTATGTGAGTTGTCCATGGTGGAATGTAAATAAGAGTGGTGATGTTGATGACACCATGTCCATTCATTCTCCATTTATGTCTGAAAATGACAGCCAGTGGGTTGTCTATTATGGAATGTGCCTCAGAGTGGTGATGTTGATGATGCCATGTCCATTCATTCTCCATTCTGCTCTTGAAATGACAGCTTGTGAGTTGTCCATGGTGGAATGTGCCTCAGAGTGGTGATGCTGATGATGCCATGTCCATTCTGCTCTTTAAATGACAGCTTGTGAGTTGTCCATTGTGGAATGTGCCTGAGAGTGGTGATGCTGATGATGCCATGTCTATTCATTCTCCATTCTGCTCTGGAAATGACAGGATGTGAGTTGTCCATGGTGGAATGTGCCTGAGAGTGTGGATGCTGATGATGCCATCTCTATTTATTCTCTATTCATCTCTGAAAATGCCAGCCAGTGAGTTGTCCATTGTGGAATATGCCTGATAGTGGTGATGCTGATGATGCCATGTCCATTCATTCTCAATTCTGCTCTGGAAATGACAGCCAGTGAGTTATCCATTGTGGAATGTGCCTGAGGGTGGTGATGCTGATGATGCCATGTCCATTCATTCTCTATTCTGTTCTGGAAATGATAGCCAGTGAGTTGTCCATGGTGGAATGTGCCTGAGGGTAGTGATGCTGATGATGCCATGTCCATTCATTCTTCATTCTTCTCTGGAAATGACAGCTTGTGAGTTGTCCATATTGGAATGTGCCTAAAAGTGGTGATGATGATGATGTCATGTCCATTCATTCTCCATTCTGCTCTGGAAATAACAGCATGTGAGCTGTCCATGGTGGAATGTGCCTGAGAGTGGTGATATTGATGATTTTGTCCCATTCATTCTCCATTCTGCTCTGGCAATGACAGTTTGTGAGTTTTGCATCCTAGAATAATTCCAAAGTATTAATTGTGATAATGTTATGTTTGTGTTCCATTTTCAATGCACAGAATGTGAGTTATACACCATTTGACATTTTTTCAGTAATAATTCAACATGTTCATATTTTTTTGCTCCTGTTCTTTTCATTATAGGATGTGTGTTGCTCATCATATCATTCATTCATCACCATTATTGATGCACATTTCCACCTACTTTTCTCCTTTGTTTAGTTAGTGAGTTTTATTATTATGTTCAAACAAATATACAATATTATACCTGACATTCTTGTATTTCATTTATTAAAGACTGTAAGTCAGGATTTGACAGGAAGTTATGATAACATTCTCACTGTTCATTTTTGAATGGTTATAGGAGGTATATCATGGAATATGGTGAAACATTATCATACTAATGACACATTGGATTCCTCATAGATGGTATAATTTATTTGAATTTCATTCATTGTTTACTCATCACTCAATCATTTCCCAGACTGTAAGTCGTTCTATTTCACTTTTGGTGTTATGCATTATGCTCATTATACATTCATTGTGCTTGAAACATTGTTTTATCACATGCAGGATGTGAGGCCACTACTATTGTGATAATATTGTGATATCTGATATATTATGAAATAACATTATTTCATCTCAATTTCAGAATGTAAGTTTTTTAATGTATGAATTCAATTTTGACTACATCTCATAATGATTTGTATTTTATAGACAGTGAGTTTATTTTCATACTTCCTCTGAAATTTGTTCACACATTTGAATTCAATTTGTTGTTTATCAGATCATTTACAATGAAACAGTATGTGAATCACTAGTGGTATTTTCTTTTGGTTACAACATTTTATTATTCAGTCCAATATCGACATCAGCCAATGTTCCATGCTGAAGCCTAAGAGTATTGTAAATTCCTCTTTAATTTTATTCTATGATAAAGTTTAATGAAAAATCATAGATGAATCTGGGTACATGGCAGATAATCCTTCTAACTATGACTGGTATATTCTTCTCTTGTCTTCAAGTTTGTTCCTTGGAAAATACACGATAATGTTATTTTATTGTAGACATATTGGTTATTCTGGAGCATTCTTTCTATCTTTTCCATCAAAAGCATCCTCAACCACTTCTAGCTGCTGCTCAAAAGTACAAGGCATCAAACATACGTAGCAAGGTGAAATTAGCTATGAAGGCAGTTTTTGATCAGTATGGCAAAGCATCCAAAGAAGAAAAGATAGAGATGGTTTTGAATGTTGTCCTTCAAAATCAGATTTGTATGTTAAGCATATCTTGAATTATTCATTTAAGAACCTTCTATTCATAGCCACTTAATGAACACCTCCAAGTTTCATAGTCAAGTATAGAAGTCAGACCATCAAGTTGTTTTGAAGAAATAGATGACAAACTGAGAGCAGAGAAAATAGTTGAAATAGCCAAGATGTTCAAAAGGCTGTACTAGTCATGTTATGCATGTTGTATCTGTTTCCATGTAGTAAGGTTTGTTTGTACCTTCTGCACTGTACACACAAGAGACCTTGCACAAGCAAGGTAATGTTTTCTTTCTGTTGGAGTTTGTGTCACTTCCAACTTGAATCCATTCATAAATGTTTGACCCAAATTACTTATAGAGGAACATAATTGAAAGAGCTGTTTGAAACAAGAGAATCTTGGAATGCTCAGTCATTGGATTGTGTGTCTGGATCATACTCGCAAATGTTGATAGACACATTTCCTCCAATTCATTCTGTATATTCTGTGATGTGCTGCATGGTGCCAGAGCCTGCCACTTGGTGTACTCGGGTCAATCATGGAAGGGCCGCAAGTATTAAATAACTAGTTAGAAGTCAAAGACAAAACATGCAGCTGAACAGAACTCAGGCTAGTTTTAGTGACCTCATCACTTGTAAGTAGCTCATTGATACCATCACTCCCTCAATTTCTTCCGCCTTACCATCGGCCTCGTCACCGCGATCGCCACAGCCAGCCCGACCACTGTCAACACCAGCTGTACCTTGTTGAAGTTTTCGGATAGCACGTCGAACGTGCCCGACGTTGCAACACGCGTCAAGAACAAGTCCGTTCCCACCGCGAGCACCAGAGTCGTCGATTCTAGCAACGACGGCGCAGTGATGGTTTGACGCACGTCGGCCATCTGTTCCAGGCCGTCAACCAATTCTGCATCTTGAAATAAATAAATAATACCGCGCACCTCGTAGTGGTGCGACAACACCAGCCGACCGTCGTCGGGCAGTACCGGCTCGTATTGCACCAGCATCTCCTCTGCTTCTTCGCTCGTCGGTTTTCGTTTCGGCCGGCGCGGGTTCAATAGGCAGCGTGGAATAGAATGTACGCTGTTTTTCCGACTCGATACTACATAAGACGAGACTTGAGGAACACCTTGGAAGAACGCTACGATCACCCACTTATTATGTCCTTGGTCGAAACTCCGAACTTCGTAGTTGTCGTTGCAAGAGCAGTGACGGCATGCGGTATCAAGAATGCCTGCTCATACACCGAAAATTCGGTTGTCCTGTTCGAGTACGAGGTAATATCCGAACTGTTGACAACCCCGCGTTTGTGGTTCATCAGTACCGCGATAGTACCCTCCTGCACGAGCCGAATGCACACGTACCTCGAAATCTTCTCGTCAGGCCCATATCCTTCGTACATCTCCACGGAAACGACGCGATGACCCTTTACATTCCCAGCTTCCGTACTGTCGTCGTAATATGAATACACAAGCCAGTTTTCGTCGAGCACGGCCTTGATGTCGCATTTCCCGTCCACGACCGGCAACGAGATGTGGTACAACACGGTACCTTTGACTGTGTCGACCACGTACAGGCCACACGGACGCAAAGAAGTCGACGAGGAAGCAGATACGCGCGAGGGCGCAGAGATCATCACGCTCAAATGGGGATTGAGATACTTGTACAGCGTACTCCTGTCCCCCTTGACCCTCCCAACACTCGCCACATCATGGCCCTTGTGGGAATTCTTAATGATGGAGACAACTTCATTGTCATAACCAAAGGACACACCCCACGTTGGGAAAGCCACATGGAAGAATGAGAGTTCGCCATTCAAACCCAGCTGGTGGCCGAGCACTTGATTACCGGCTCGCAGCGCAAGGTGGATTTGCGGAGCCATTGATGTCAGGGAGGCCCGTGTGTCAGGGGTGTCAGGGTAAAGTTGAACCTAGAAAAGGGTCGGACAGGAATCAGCGGAAGACACGGACGGACTGACCTGCAGGAACTCGTCCAGCATCCCGATCGTATCTTTGCCATCTGGCATAAGGAATATGTCGATCAATGGCCCAGCGATCGCGTCCACGCCTTCCAAAGGGCTGACCCATCTACCATCTGTACCTTTGACATTGATGCGCTGGTTATCAGTTTCGCTGTCCGAGGATGCAACGGTCTTGACGTCCTCTCCCGTCAGTGGGTCAAAGTGGAAGATGACAGTATCTACTAAGGTCTGTCCAGCTTCCGAGTCAATATAAACGGAAAACAATGGCAGAAACTATTAGGCACGTACGTTGAAGGCCCTGACGGGCACAATCCTCCCACCGACCTTGTTTTCCCAACCAAGCCCGAAAATGCGACTCCATACAATTGCACCCGTCGAAGTATCCAGTGCAAACAATTTCCCGTGCGCTGTCGCAGTGACAAACAGCTGACGGAAAGAAAAAGGATCACGGACGAGTGATGCAGACGAAGCAGGCGATCGGTGTGGAACGAGATGGGGTATGGTCGGCGCGGATGGTGCGGGAGGAGCTGGAGAAATAGGAGAAGACGGCGAAGCATACGAACCGGTCACGAATCGCGTAGCAAAGTGGACGAGGTAGTGAGGCAAGTTCCGAAGCCTACGACGTAGAGCGTCGAGCTACTTATGGGTATCTGGATAGATGTGGGTATACATCACGAGCGAACTGTGAATGTCACGTCAGGACGAGACTGTATGCGCGTTTTCCCACTCACCCCTGGTCCTCAGACCTCCATTGTCATACCATTTCTCCTGTACTGTCTCCATTCGAGAGAACAACAGCTTGGTCTCCACCCTCAGCACGGACGAGCGTTAACGCGATACCCAGTGTAGGTGGGTCGTGATTTTTGCCCTCTACGGAGTTATGTAGTCACTTTTCATGAATGAGATAGCTCGTCGAGACGTCGTAGTCGCGCACAGTGGACCCGGAAGGTCCTATGAATCAGAATGAACCGGCATTAACGAGACGCGAAACGAGGTGGGGCCGTGTGAAACGTGAAACGACCGCGATTTTCACTTCAAAGTTCGTCGAATCACACACCACACTCCTCGGAGTCCCAGCCACGACCCACAAGTGACACGACGAGATCGTATACGAAGCTTCCGGCGTCCACCAGCTTCCCTATCTGCATCATGCAATCGTCGAATATTCCCTTTGCTCCCGACTGCTTCCCGCCCGCGAGAATTACACATAATCAGAAAGATTGAGTCGGATCGGGAGTCTACCAGTGTCGTCGCTTGTAAGTTCTGGGTCACCATCAACATCCCGCTTTCAATGGCCTCGTTTTCATCAGCTTTGATAGACATTACAAGTATGAGACCCTCAAGGCCGGTCCCGAAGTGCTTACAATCCACCCACCGGTCAAAAGTATTGAATACGACCATTGGACCCCATGCAGCCTCAGTCGCCTGGGTTGATTCAATAGACCTAAGATCGACAGGCGCTGCCGCAGTACCCATGCGATCAGAAGCTCCGCCTCAGCGCGAGAGGGAACGAGGATGCATTCAGAGAGTGGTAGGTGTATATATGCCAAGATGGTAACTGAAATGCTGAACGCAGGTACGGAGCATGGAAAGCGACGGGGGAAACGCTTTGTGCTTCCTGATCCGGAATCGAAAGCTGGCATGCTGTGAGGCATACCGTCAACTGTGTACCCCTCGAAGTAGGTATCAACGACGCGTCATGCAAAGCGAAAAGGCTCTGTCAACAGCAAACTGTATCGCCGGCCGGGATAATTAATGATCGACCATCGCTGTGTATTCAGTGACTGACGGCGCTCTGCTCATCATCATCATCATCATATCAGCACTTCCATGCTCAAAAACCTATTTTTCGTCAATCTCAGGATTGCAAGTCATAGATGTCAACCAGTCTATATTTATTGATCAACGATCTCTAGCAGTGAGCCCACGCGTCTAGATCAGCCCCACATGCTCCTGACGACGTGTCCGTTTTTCTTCAGACGACTTGCCCACGCTCGCTCCGTTGACGATTGCACAAGGGGCATTTTATGCGTTTGCGCGCGCCGTCTAGTTGTTTGGAGTCGTGGCTGCAGGATAGCTAAGGGATTCCGCAGCGGCTTATTCGAGGGGTTTGTGGTTCCTAGCAACCATTTACCGCCGTCAAATTCTATGCATTCTTGTGCGTGTTGAGGTGCACGTTGATCGCTCTCGGAGTCTCGGTCATGGGGGTCTTTACGCATTTTGTATTTAAGGTGTATGGATCGTCTGTCGAATGCCTCTGCTTTCTCCTAGTCGCTCATCATCCGCTCTAGTCTGATTTGATGGAAAAAATATATAACCGGGACTGTCGCCTCGGTTTGCGTCAGAGGTTGCTGTGATCCGAGCTATCTTTGGTCGTTTCTTCTAGGTCTTTTGGTATTCGTGGTTCGAATCCACATTCCGGCACGAATGAAATCGATGCTTCGGTGTAAGTCATTGATCTGTACGAAAGATTTCACAGAAGTTAGTACACAACTAGGAATGTTTGTCGCCTATATTTTCGTTTCTTGCGAGCGTCGCTTTCTGTCTTTGGATGTGCTTAATAGCCAACATGCCCCGCCTACTGTCCAACCAGGTACGCAAGCATGGCTATCCAACGCAATATAAATCCGGAACTGCCGGCCTGCCCGTCTATTTGCCTTTATCAGGCCCACCAATGGCAAGCCACCAGAGTTCAAGTACTCGGTATATGCGTATGCGTCGCATGTGGAGACAAGGATGCCAAGGAAGACGATCTATTCTTTGAACAGATCGACCCGAGGGCATAATCGATTATCGCGATAAACACGAGGCATCGTTGCCCAGAGGACTAAACTCACCAACCCGTCCTGATGTCGCTTCAACACCGGATCCTCAACCAACGCGTTCACCAAACTCGCCAGCAGCAGCCTCAGCTCTCGATTGGAAAGTCCATCGCAAAGAACGTCAATAACCATGGCGACGAACATCCGAACCCTCACGATCTTCCTCGCCAGATCACTTGCTTGTTCGCATGCCCATTGAAACTCCAATGGAATCGACAAACTAATAAATGACACAGGTCGACGGCAGACATGTACGGTAGGCGAGGAAGAAGTTGAGAAGCTCGTCGTAATTAAAATCCGAAGTCAGCTGGGCAATCCACCGTTCGATAGTATCAGCTAGAAGAACACGACGGTTATTGGTGTCGGCATTCGGGTTGTCTGTGGAGACACGCAAGCTAGGGATATCTACCGAAGGTTTTCCGCGGCGAGAATTAGTCGGAGAGGATACGCCAGGATGACTGCCTTGAGAAAGGGAGAGTTCGTCTGTGTCCGTGTCGGAAGTCCCCACAGAACAAATCGAGGGCTCGGCTATCATCGGCGCGTATTCTTGATCGTCGTCTCTCCTGCAGAGCTGGAGAGCAATCCAAAAGCGGAAGACCACGATAGTCTGTAGCACGTCAAACACATCGGGGGAGTACCGCGAGTGCATGCTCGTCTCTGGGAGTGAAGGATCAGGAAGTGGGATATTCAGAGTCGTCGGCAAATGGAGAGACCGCGAGACGAGGTGGCGGCGATGCCGAGTCCGAATGACCGAAATCGGGTGTGACATCAGCGTCAGGAGGAAATGATGGACAACCCCCGACTTGTCACATCATGTCGTCCGCCCGCGCAGTAAGTCCAGATTCGAAGGATTATATTTCCCGGAGAGAGGAAGGAAGATAAGAGGATGTTCATGTGGGATCGCTGGACTGAATGGATGCGGGATGTAATTATCCGCAGCGGATCCAGATACAGAAGGCAAAGGGGGGATAGAACAACTCGGCCAGCACATCGTCTCACCAAAGATATTTCCAGTGTGACTTCGGTAGATCCTCCAGGGAAATCACCGGAAGGAGGGAACGCATGTCCGCGCCCGTTACGCTATGCGAACGGTCAGTGGGTGCGGGCTGCCGCGAGGGGTCTCGGAGGAAGACGTACCGATGGCGACCTCAAACATAGACAGCGTGCGTCTAAGAAATGTGCGTGGAGTACGTGGGCGCCAATCTGGGAGGCGCCACCGGTTTGAGTTTGTTCTGAGCGAGGATGTTGTGCACACTCATACGGGATCTCCCCTTTAGCGTGCGGCCGTATGTCTGGAAGATGTCGATGGAAGTGGAGACCTTTTGGGCTTTGGATTCAGCTTCTTCACCCGGCACGATTGTATCACGGTGTCTAGTTTAGTTTGTGTGTTATTTTTACCTGAAAGCGGATTCGGGGACTGACCCGATACGATACATTGGCTTTCCGTGTTGGTTGACGAAGGCGGTGATGGCATAGGGCGAGTGGACGCCTACGCCCAGGTCTTGGTGTTGGTCATATGCTGTCGTGCAGCAGGCCCCGAAGATGTATCGACAAAATTTCCGTCTGCTGGCAAGACAAGAGGAGGTTTAGCAACCTCATCGGACTTTTCTAAGCGCTCGATGACTGCTCATCGAGCGCTTAGAAAAGACTCCGATTAGGTCAGAATTACGAATGCACCGTATTTAGCTTAATGCAAATGTCAAATGTACCGACTGTGATATGGCGGAGAAATCAGTGCGACAAGATGCGATGTGACACGGCTAGATTATGATGGACATTCAACAAGTAAATCTAAAATCTAATCTATAGAAAACATTGATCAAGCTAGTATACCTATCAACGAATTCCCCCTTAGAGCTAACCTCTCCTTTAAAGACGGTAAAGACGGATGAACGAGCAGAGATGATAGTACCCTGTTATACACTACCTCTGTTTTTGCGGGCGAGAAATCGATAGCCATATATATTCCTTCAACATGTTCACTCAGTGCGGAGTGAATGGCTGCACCTGAGAGTGCGATCGCATGTGCGACCGCATTGGTTGTGTCATCGAGGCAGCGGCGCCACCCGCCGAGCCATATGGTATCAAGAACGACGGAAATGACCGCAGGGTGCTCAAAGTCCGCTACAGTATTCCCGTGCTAAAGACAAAGCGTTACTGCAGCCAAAAGAGAAATGAATTTTGTTGCGTACCGAATCATATTTGTGGAGCCATCGGTCGTTGTCCAAGAGCTTGGGGATCTCCGATTGTTTGATAGCGACCTCGACTTGGGGCCGTGTATCTTGCAGGTCCGGGCGAAGGCCATAGAAAGCATGGATAACGGAACGCGCATTATCTTTGAAGAGTTTCCTTGTTGTGCTAACGGTTGCATAAACATTTGATATGTTTTTGTCATTCACGAGCCTGTTTGCGATGCTCGGATCATCTGCAAGAATGAAATGTTATGAATAAAGTGAAAAGAACACGGAGTCCGACTCGGAGTACCATTGGACTTACCTAGTAATTCGGAGGCAGCATCCTTGATCAACTGTGAGCAGTCGTCTTTTGAGAGCATGGCGTTGCTGCAAATGACTTGTTTTCGTACGAGATCTCTTGCGCGCGCGAGAATCTTCCGTGCCGTTTCCAAGGTCACGTTGGATCGAACCGGAGTTGCGGCCGGCCCGGAGGCAATGCTCGCAGCCGGCGCACTAGTATCAGACGCCATCGGAGCGCCGTGCTCTGACTCGTCGCTGGGTGGAATGGGCGGAAGACGGCGGGTGGAAGTTGGGGCTGAATTTGTGACAGAAGTTTCTACACCGGCCTACAAAACAGTGGAGAGCTGGTATCAGTGACTTGCATGGCAGGAAGGGAAGGGAAGACTTACACGGAAAACTCCGGCTGTGACTGCCTCACCGCGCACTTGCTCATTTGGACGTAAGGGGGCATACGCCGGCACAAACCGCATGCCCGCTGGCAATGTATATGGTGCCGCGCGGGTACGGGTGTTGTGCACTTGCACAGCTGCTGGAATGCGGCCCGTTAGGCGGCGCAGAAAAGCGGTGCCAGGATTTGGGCTTTCGTATTGTGATGGGGACCGTTGTTGGGGTGGGAGGGAATCATAGGTTGGGTGTGTCCGAGTCGCGGTGTTCATTCCATGCGGCGGGGGCTGTTGGGGTGGCAGGGAATAGGTCGGGTGTGTCATGCCAGTAGTGCTCATTCCATGCGGTGGGCCCGGGAGCTGTTGGAGTGGTAGGGAATAGGTCGGGTGTGTCGCGGTGTTTATTCCATGCAGCGGGGGTGGCAAGGAATAGGTCGAATGTCTCACAGCGGGGTTCATTCCAGGTGGGGGTGCCAGATCATTTTCATAGTATCCGAGTCGCAAGGGCTCGCTGGGTGCAACCTGGTCCATAGCGGCAGGACCTGCCCTTGCCAGTGCTTGGAGCGGTTGGGAATAGCTGTGATTGGCTGAAGCGGGTGGTGCGTTTGGATGGGTATGGAGTAGTGAGAATGCGTCATGACGATCTTGGCCTGATTGCTCCGATCTCCCAGCGTCGCCGACGAATATCTCATTTTGAAGGAATTGCGCGGAGAAAAGGTCGGGCTGTGATGTTTCCGGGCGTACTGGTTGCTCAGCACTGCAATTGACTTGCGAAGCGTCTGACCGCAAACATGGGTTGAGGTCCCCAGATGGCCGTGCGATGGTCTGTCAACAAGCATTAGGCGAATCAACAGATCAAGTTGATCCCGAGCGCTTACGCGAGGGTTAGCCAATGCTTGGCGGCGTCGACGACGGTCGGTCATGGCAGCTAAGCTACAATAGTGGGGGGATCAACGACGGTCAGCTTGAGGTGCTAGAAATAGTAAGCGGGAGTCAGTCTGTCCAAAAAATCCGTTCATTATCGATACAATCACGGCGTAAATGAACGCCTGCCCCCATTCTAAATCAGGACAGTATCGCATGCAAATTGGCACACAAAGTAGAAATTACATCATGGCGTTGTGGTACAAAGAACGGATCGATAACGAAGTTTGGCCAGAGACTGAGAAGCGTACCACGCCTCTTCGGGTCTGAATGCAAGGAGTGTGATCAAGTTAGTAAATGGCGACATGAGGCAGGCGCATGATTGCATACCGTGACTAGTACGTCAGAACCCAGCGATAAAAGCCCTCACCGACTCGGATACCATCACCAACAGGACTGCGAGTCATCACTTGCAGTCGCTGGCCACGTCTTCTCCGAGATCTATAGAATCTGCGTCACTGCCAGCATCATCTCCCTTCAGCTCATCTTCGAAGGACCCCAGCCCTATGCCACATTCCCTGGCATGTTGTATCATCATGGCGAGTTCGCTGCGGTCTCGATCCGCAGCCTGCGTCATGTAAGGGATGTGATTTCCGTAGATTAGCTGATCCTCCTTGAGCTCCGGAAGCACATACTTCAGTCACTCAGCATCGCACTTCTGGTTCATCCGACATGTACAAAACATCCTGAAAGTGGTACCACCCGACGACCGGCCGGTCTAACGCATATATGGCTCCGG
>JBBPOJ010001421.1:0-13791 GCA_038091395.1 Leccinum rimulosum | reverse complement strand
CCGGCAATTCTGATGTTATTATGTAGAATGAAATCTCTAGGTAGTCGGGGAGGGGACTCCCGGACTCAGAGGTTCAAATGTTCATGGGTCCAGGGGTGCCCGTAGGGCTGTGGTATGAAATTCAATTTAAAGCCGATGCGTACCTGCGCTGCTTGATCGGTTTTCCTAATGGGGTCAGCCTGTTTTGGGTTAACCCAGGTCTTTAAAGTGTGTGCCTATCAGACTTGCAAAATGAACTCGACCTCATCGCCGCAAGACTCCTCCAGTGCCAACAGTTGGGCGGTGAAGCCGCGCTGTACTTAATGGGGGTGGGGCCAGTTATTTATCCTGATCGGTCAGTCCGATTACGCCTTGCACCGAACTTTAAATCACCCCTCACAGTGCCATCCCCGAATCTCCTACTCTCCAGTCCGCCACCGCTCCTTACGCAGCTCAAGCGACAGACTGACGAGCTTCTGTCCACGATAGTCAGGGCGAACTCTATGGGCCACGGCCAACCTCGTCAGCAAAATGGACAATGATTCCCTTTCCGACATCTTTCGGAAAACCGTTCCTTTTATAAAATACAACACATACGCACCATTCGTTGCAAAGGTATTCGAGAATCCGTGCAAAGCAGGTTCCATACTCGACTTGCTTGCTCCTGGACTACCAGATTACATCGCATGTTCCAGCTCCGCGTCCGGTGGTATTCAGAAACACTTTCCCAAATACCACTGCTCGTCCACCCTGGCAGGCGGTATATCTCTAATCCCGATCGGAGACGTGCTATGGTGTGCATAAAAAATCTTTGCACTGATCAAACCAGTATGGAAGATGATGAAAGCTGTCCTGCCAAGAAAATTTATACTTGTGTGACAGCTATGTGACGAATTGCATTTAAGCCCCTGAACGTGACGAAGAGAAGATGGGAATGTTCAGTATGATTCACATCATCATTCAACATTTGTGTTATCCTGACATGTTGCCTTTCTAGTACTCGACCACGCTGCACCGTATGCTACCTCATTTGTAAGGAAATGGCGCTCTTTCCTCCTTATTCATGCACTATTCGCAGTTGCAAGCAGATCCCTTGAGAAGGTGTCCACGATATTCATCTGCACGTTTGTGGACATGGTACGCTATCTCGATATGGAGTTCGACCTGGTGGTCGACTGTATCGATAATACTATTCCGAATCTGGATGGGGTAGATGAAGTTCGTCATTATCTAAAGGTTTGTTCAGTATGATCGCCCTCGCCCCTGGAGGCGGCGCTGTTTACGATGATGTCGTTGATGATAAGTGGGATCGTGACCACCCCGCGCACGATTGAGCTAGCGGCGCACCGGACTTCGCATGCATTGCATAAAGAGCTGTCCTTTCGTGCAAAAAAGTGGTTAAAGTGGTAAGACGTGCCAACAACACACTCGGAGAGTTGAACCCAGGACCTCCAAGGTGCGGAAGTTCTTGATAGGCACATAGTTGGCAGATATGTTGGACACAATTACGTGTGTCCAGGAGGGCAGATGCACAGACTGCACGAACGCCTTCGGGTCGACATTATAATGTTTGGCAATTCTTGCGCGCGCTTGTTGGCGTTCTACTAGGAGGCTGGGTAGCTGCGGAGTCGACCCTGACACCATTAATGTGGAACGAGACCCGAACAGAGTTGAGGACACTACATTTCGGGTGTTCAGGAAATGTGTTTCCTTGCTTGTCCATTCCCTGCTTGTCCAGTAAATGCCGTCTGGGTGTCTCCAACACGAAAGATCAGGTCAGAGGGACTCGAAAATGTTATTCTCAAACGACTGAATACATATGCCCATTACGTGCACCCTTCAACCCTCATAGTTTGGCGGGTATCGCGGGTTGCCAATCCACGCGCTCGACCTCGTTTACAACCTGAATATATATAACCTTGCCTACTATGTGAGCACTCACCATATCGGGGGAAAGTTGATCGAGTGATTGGACGCCAAGAGACTGCATACCAAACCTGATTTCGCGTTGCAGGAGTCGTACCAAATGAACGACCCCTGCTTCACCGTAAGCCTAGAAAACTTTAAACCCAATGCATTCCAAAGGAGGGCAGTACTCACGCTCTGCGCATAGAGGAAGGCGCGGCCAAGCCCAACCGCCTTTGCACCGAGGCAGAGGGCTTTAAGTACATCTAAAGAGTATTGACACCATGAATTTGAAGCCGCTGGGTCTAGTCATTTGTTCACTGACCAGTGCCGCGGCGGATGCCACCATCAATGTAGACTGCAGTCGTTCAATTAGGCAGATCAGAAAATATTAGGGCGAATCAGATACCTTCTGTCTTCTCAAGCACCTCTGGATGTTCCTTGCGGAGCTTGTACAGTAATTCCAGAGGCGGAAGCGAGCTTATATTTTTAATTGGAATGTAACTTATATGGCCAACCATCCGTCACTCACTATTCAAGTTGACGACCTGGATGCAGACGATGAGTCATGTTAGCAACCTACAAAGTGAAAACTCACCACCATGGTTCGACAATACAATTCCTTCGCAGCCAGCCTCTGCAGCAAGAACAGCATCCTTGCTGGAGTCAGGATTTGGCGACGGTAAGGCAGGGGAAATCTTACCGCGACACATTGAATCCCTACAGTGCCTTAGCGTATGTAAGAAACAAATATACAAAAAGTAATACCTTTAATAACCACAGGAAGTCTCGTGATGCTTCGCATCCACGGCATGGTCTGCGGGCCAGAGATGGTGTGAATCGAAAGTATCGACATTGCAACACAACAACAACAACAACCTTTTCCCAAGTCATATCCAAATCTTTGCTTCCGCCAGCAGTGCCTAAGGTACCGATTTCCGCTTCTTCATCCTTGGTAACTGAGTGAACTTTGATTCCTTGGTTCTCGAAATCCTCTAGGTAATGAGGGGCACGGGTATCCAACTCTCGATTTGACCGAAGAAGCGCATCGACGGTAAGGAAGATCGCATTGTAGCCCAGAGCCTCGACTTCTCGAAGGTGTTTGGTGGCGACGGCATCGTTCTTGTGTTTGTACAACTGGAAGAAGATGGGCTGATCTGGCGAGCCTCGAGCAGAGGCAATCTGGGCATACGAAAACGAAGAATACGAAGAAACCATCTGTATGATTCCAGCTTTGTAGGCGCCGCGGGTAAGATTGACTTCACCGAGAGGATGACCTAGTTGAGCTGATGCTGAACCACTGATATATACTGGTATAGATGTTCTGTGACCAAGAATGGTCGAAGAGGTGTCGCAGTGAGAGACGGTCCTCATTACTCTAGGGTGGAAGAAGAATCGACTAAATGCACGAGCGTTTTCCGTGTGTGCTTTTTTTACTGGTTCAATGATACGGATAACCACGCGAAAACTGAGGCATACTTATGGAGTCATCTGTGGCAGACGCGTAGTAGGCCATAGCTTTGTAAGGAAGGATTTTCTTGGCCGTCTCCTAAGGGAAAGCCACGAGAATCAAGACTTATATAAGTGTATGGAAGCGCTTGCCATACCTCCATGTCCTGGACATTAATGGTTCGGCTAAGGGGGGGTTTATTCTTGAGAGCCTCTTCCACACGCAACTCATCCCTTGTCTTGGTCTGGCTCTTCGTTGCCTGTCTCAGTTCGGTGATTGAAGCATGGTCAAGATCACCAATGTGCTTTTCTGGGGGGATGTGCTTGTCGAGTGTATTGGAAGGATGGATCGGTAGGAAAGCTGCGGTTGCATCGCGTCCACCAAGAGCCAGTATGACTTTAGGTCCTCCAGGGTGATCCTAGATAGAGAGATGAGAGAGAGAGGGAGAGGGAAAAGGAGAGGGACTTACGAATAGCAAGTCAGTGACGTCGTACACCTTGTTCCGGATGATGACCCAACAGGAGCTGTGCACGCAAGGATGAGACACGGTGACAGCTTAGCTAGAAAGAAAGCGCACGTCAAGGTGTTGTGTTGGGCAATCTGAGCGAGCGAAAACGCGGGCATAAGTAAAGAAAAACACGCTACTAGTAATTAGTAAAAGGTGGACGGCGAACGGTTGAGTTTCAAAAAACCCGATCGCGTCGCGTTATACATCCGGACGTGCGCAGTTTAGACAGGGACGCGCGATTTAGAAAATTACCAGTGTCTTACTCTAACGTACAAAGTGCACAAAAAGTGCACTCTCAGGCTCTGCAGTGACCGAGCGCACACGAAAAGAGAGTGTAGAAGTGGTAAGGTACATTGACATGCTGCCTAAATCTTGCACGCGAGGTTAGTTATCAAGCGCTAAATCCATACCGTAGGCCAACGATGGTGGCGTCCATGTTACGATTCTGGTACCAGCACCAGCATGCTGACCGAGACGGCGGTATTGGGTCTTGTCAGCGAGGTGAGATGTTGCCGCTTCAACTCATTCAAGTTGGCAAACCAAAAGATATGAGGGGGAGGGCTTGTTATCAGTGTTGTCCCCGGGGTTCTGTAGCACGTTTTGAAGAACAGAGTCGGTATTTGGGCCACTTGTGAGGGTTGACAGTAATGAGGGCGATGCTACTCACAGAGACAAGTACATGCAGGCATTTTGCATTCGTGCGAGACACTCTCCCAGTGAATAGTAGGGCGATTCGTCGAAGTAATAGTTTGAAACTCCGCAAATAAAAACCCAACCTCAAACATCACAGTTCACTTCCATCATTATCGTGTCAAATGCCTAAGCGGAAAAAACCCAGGGTTTCTCAAGTCCCCTTGCAAAGTACACCACAAAATCTTGTTCCATTTGTCTCTACTGAACCAGTCTAAAGGCAATCGATGGCGGTCCATATCCCCAACAGAAGATGGACAAGGAACTCTGCAAAGTGACGAGGAAATATTGGATGATGATAACATCAAAATCAGTTGAGGCTGCAATTCCGAACGTGCGAGGCAGAAGATACTAACAGACCGACTAGACGAGTCTCTTTCAGTGCTTGGAGAAGGACCGCTTGATGTTGTACACGTCAGTCGCGCACCATATGGCTCATACATTGATTATTAACTCTGACTTACTAGATAATCGAAGACTTCACGCACGACAATTACCTTGATCTATTGGAAACACTTGCCAAACAACATCCACGCCGGTTCCTTGCAAAGTCAGTGGATCATTGCTGGAGACACGGATATCGCTGACTTTGATTAATCACAGATTGATATACCTCTACGACGACAACGCTCTACTCATTATGAACAAATCTTGTCTACATAGCACTGTCATTAATACGTTCAACCGCTTAATTGGAAAATTCCCCATCGCGATCGATCACGATGACTATGTCCACCAAGTCTTAGTATCCACGATCGGACACCTTGACTATAACGCACCCAGGCCATTCAAAGGTGACGAGAGGGGAGGCGGCAGGACTGAGGGTGGCAACCTGATAGCAGCCTTTCCAGACTTCCTGCTCAAGATCCAAGTCAATGCGACAATCCCTCAGGAGATCCCAAAATGGGTTGGCGAGGTCGCATTCACCACTTCCGCCTCCAGGACCCGCGATCAACTCAAGGACGTCATCACCTCTAATCCTACTGTTGATCTTGCGTTTCTATTTGTCATCGACGAGTCTCCCAAGTGGGAATCCCCGACGAACGAAAACTCTTTTGCGCAGCAGTTGTCCACCCAACCAGTCATGAAATATGTTGACTTCAATCACAAAGCCGACGGAAATGGAATGGGACCTATTAGCTTCGGGGAAATCACCTGGGCTTCTGTCTCCAGGGTAGCGCTTGAAGTGTATATGCGTTCTCCCGAGAACGGCGCACTGACCATTGACGAAGATGAGCAAAGCAATTTGTACTCGGCACGCGGGGTATGCTTTCACTCCGCATTCTTTATGCCTACTGATGCAATTATAGCCACTCTATCCATCAATCTCCATGGACGAGGTCGATCACTTACTCGCTGGCGCCTCTGAAGCATTCAAAACGTCATTCCTTGCTGTCATAGAGTCGGGCACAGGAAAGCCCGAGTACATAGAACAAGTGCGCCAATCAAAGGCCAGCTTGGTGATACCCTGGAACAACTTCCTCCTCTCCCTACGAACAGGTGTTTTTGAGTGCGCCTACGAGCGATATACGAGGTGGCGCACTAGAGCGTAGTGGTAATGTAACCTACTAATCAGTGGAGCACAGCAGAGAAAACTTGCGGCTACCACGATACCACGAATCAGAGTGATCGTGAGCATACACATACGCGAAAAAAAGGATGATAATCGGAAACGAGACAAGCGCTAACTCATAAGAAAGAAGGTCCGCTGCAGCAGACCACCAAGGGACAGCTACGTTCGAACACTATCTCACAGCACGTCCAAGACCCTCGATGTGTCTGTTCTCAAGCAGCAGCGACCATACCAACTCCCACCTCCCATGACCCATGCACACAATTCGAGCGCCGTCACCAAACACTCCCGCTGCTTGTCTTTCCGATTCCACAACCCGTACGCCTTGGCCAGGAAATACCACACCTCGGCCACGTCCCACAAATCGATGGATCAGGCATAGGTTCCATCGCATAAGCAACTTCGGTTTGCACTTCGAGGACGGTCTCTTGTACGATCTGCACCTCGGACATGAGGAACTGTCAAACTGTGGTTTGTATTTCTGACGAGGTCCAGCGTCTGATTGAGTGACCTATTTTTCTTTCAAATCAAAACATATGCCTTTCTCCATCATCCTCACTGCCAGACTTATGTCATATGAGAACAACGAGTCTAGTGCTCGATCGGCTACTAGTAGAATTTCTCTGATAGTACTGGGAACACCATTCAATTATTATTTAATTATTCGAGTCAGGCTAATGAGATCCTTCGACCAGTTCTTTGGCAAGCACTCCAAAGCGGTGCTTCTACCCTGAGGCTGGCACATACAAGTTGAAACCTGACTCATGATGAGCATGCGACGATGGTCCCTGGGGCCATCACTGACACTCAGACACTGGAGCGTCTCCGAGTCATGACCCACATCTGTATGTATGTAAGTGCGCGAGTGAGCCTGCCGCTTGGGCTGTCTATTAGGATACTGCGCCTCGTCGGTCGTGCCTTCGCTGAAGATCAGATTGAACCACTGCTGCCACTAGCCTGCCAGTGAGTACGTGAACTTCCCAGACTGAATCTCAGCGGTATAGCCGCTACTATTCAATTGCAAAATGAATACATCAACTTAGTGAAACAAAATGACACCGATGGGTAACTTCTTCAGAAACAAAACAAGCGCAACTGGTACTAAGAGAGAGAGAGAGAGAGAAACGAGGCTGCATCAGATCAGCTGCGTTCAGACACCATCCCACAGCACGTCCAAGTCCAAGGCCCCTGATAGTACGCCTGCTCTTGCGCAACACCAGCGCCCTCTTGAACCATACGCAGCACTAACTCGTTTCGAAAAAAAAAGGCAGTAGCACCGACCATGACTGCAATCACAAACACATTATAACTCGCGCACAACCCGGTTCGAAAACCACGTCACATATTCGGCCTTGGGAAGCACGACCGGTACTTTGAGCTGCCCGACGTTCCCGCTGCCCTCGTCGAGTTTCAACTGTAGAAAGTCGCTGAACGTCCCAGGCCGAACGAGTCGAATGGTCGGTTTGCGAAACCATTGGTTTGTGAGAGATGTAGAAATCCAGGGTCTTAATTGTAACAACGCATCCAAGACTCGATCCGGGGCACTCGACACAAGATCGGGGACTAGGGAATAATACGTGATCTGTCACCAAGGTGCGCAACGGAACGAATACAGGGAAAAGCTTACCCTCGTTACCGGCAAGCTCGACAAAGAACCCGATAGTACTGGGCATCTGTCGATCGTCGATCGTCGCGGTCCAATCGAAGATGTTAACAAGAGGCATGGACGAGATGGTAGAGGACATTACAGCCCTCAGCTCTTTCTCGCTGAGCGTGAAATTACAGAACCGTATGACGGTGCTGGCAATAGGCTGGTCAGCAAAAGTACATTGAGCATTTGTGGATGCTCACTTGCGGCGCTCAACAAACTTCATAATGGGAAAACCATCTGTTGGGTCAAACCCGGCGATCTCGATCACATCCCCCAGACGATAACGCCATAGACCGTCCGAAGTCGTTGCCACGATTTCGTATAATTTGCCCACCTCAACTTCCCACTGCATGTGGGTTAGTGACCGGCCTCGTTTCATATCAAGCTCCGACCTACCAGCTGCGAGAGTGAACTGATCGAGTCGCTCTTTTCGGTATCCAGAAACTCGACGATGTCTCTTTTTGTCAACTTGTACAGGTTTGACTCCCGTAAATTGTAGGATAACCCGACTACCAGCTCTGAGCATCCATAGCGATTAGAGCAAATATCAATGTTGGGGCCAAGATACCATTGAGCCTCCACGGGAACCATCAGGATAGGTAGATAAAAAAACACGGATCATAAACGCACCAATGGAATATGTGACGCGAATGAACCGCTGGAAATACCAGTAACCGAACGCAACTTCGGCCAAACGTGCCCACACCAACCTGGACAACTAGAGGGGCGACCGAGACTGCGCAGCTCCGCCGCACGTTCGGGGTCGGGAAAAAGGTTCGACTAATCACGATTCAGAAGCCAGTATGCATCCGATAATTTGAACAAACCTCTAGATAATGCCGAAAATCTTCTACCCCATCTAGATTCGGAATAGTACCATTTTCGATACAGTCCACCAGCACGTCGAACTCCAGATCGAGGTAGCGCATCATCTCCACAAACGTACTGATGAATGCCACGGACATGGTCTCAACGAATTTGCTTCCAATTGCGAACAGTACATGGATAAGGAGAAAAGACCGCCAATTCGTTATAAATGTGGCCGCATATGGTGCAGCTTGGTCGAGTACTAGGGAGAAACAAGATGTCAGATAATAAAAAGGATGAATGATCAAAAAAACTATACAGAATGTTCCCATTCTCTCTTCGTCATGTTCAGGGTTCAAATTCAAGAGATTTCTTGCTCTCATGACTGATACACCGCAGAGGTATATTTTCTTGACAGGGCAGTTTTCATCATCTTCAATATCTATTTGATCAGCCCAGAGATTTCGTAAATTCAATGTAGTGCGTCCCCGGTTAGGATCAGAGATATTCCTCCAAGCACCCGAGGATGCCACGGTGGACGAGCATTGGTCGTATTTGGGGAAGAATTTCTGAAGAGCACCGGACGTGGAGCTGGAACGTATGATATAGTCTGGTAGTCCAGGAGCAAGCAAGTCGAATATGGAACTTGCTTTGCACGGTTTCTCGAAAACCTTTGAAGTAAACGGTGCGTATGCGTCATAGGTTGTCAAGTGAACCGTTTTGCGAAATACTTCAGAAAGGGTATCGTCATTCATTCCGCTGATGAGGTTGGCCGTGGTTCGACGGAATTCGGTAAGCTCGGATGCAGCCTGAGCAAATTGGGTGTTATGGTTCGCCCTGACCATCCTGGACAGAAGCTCGTCAGCTTGTCTCCTGAGCTGTTCAGTGAACGATGGCTGATTTGAGAGCAGGAGATCTGGGGGATGCATGGTATGTTGAGGGTTGTGGAGCTGAGATAAGGAGCCATCGCATACTGTGATTAGTGCGGTACATAAGTACGGTACTGCTTGTTCGGCACCGGATTTGGAAACAGGAATACAATGGAAATGTCAGATCAGGATAAATAACAGGTTCCAGCCCTGCCACCGGGGTCGCATGAAAACAAAACCGGTCAGCCGGACTCGAGTCTGAGGATCAGCGGGTGGGAGTTGAATCCCTTCATCGGTCGAAGCGTCGTCGGCCATCTGCCCGGGCCTACGCTCGATGCCAAATGCTTGATCGAAATTCATCCACTAGAAGTCATTGACCCAACGACCTTCTACTGGTCCAGTGGACCGATGGCGGGGCTTTTCATGAACACAATCGAAGTAGAACTTGAGAGATCGACCAGTTTCTATGGCCAAATCCACTGGGGAAAAGGTTAGAAGCTGAAGACATAAAAGGAATACTTTCGTACTGTAGTTGATGCTGCATAACCTGATCGGTGTGGAAGCAAAGCTAACTTGAACAGCATCTACATATCCCACAATGGGCGCCATATGCTGGTCCTTGGTTTTGTTTCGCCAATGTAATCTGTCCAAGTATAAGTATGCCCAACACCTCCACGGAACGGGTGTATTGCTCCAATGCATGTTCTAATCTCATTGGACGAGTACGAGCGTCCTTTTCTACAGATTTCTCAAAATTCAATACGGTCATGTATGATGTGAGCTTCCTCGCACCTTCCACGAGCGTTTCTACCCAGTAATGGTTCGTGTCGTAGTCACCATCGACACTTGTCTGACGTCGAGACTTGGAGAACGACCGGTTGACTTTCAATATTGAGGTTCAAAAAAACCTGTGCTGCTGTTTGATCCGGTTTGCCTAATGCCATGGGTTTGTGCTTATCTGAGCCAATAATCAGATTCGGAGCTGGCTTGAAAATGCACAAATCTCGCACCACCATGTAACGTCATGAGTTGCAACTTGCGTTCAACCGCGTTGTAAAGGGGAGGTGGGCGGCGTCAGGGTCAGTCTGATTCAAATGCCTGGTACCGAACAATATTGTTATAAGCTCGATGGATTTTTTTTTTCCATCGAAATAACTTGATTCAAATCACGCCTCATGCCATCCCCGAATCTCCACCTCTCCAGCCCGCCACCGCTCCTTGCGCAGCTCAAGCGACAGACTGACGAGCTTCTGTCCGCGATAGTCAGGGCGAACTCTAACACCCAATTTGCTCATGGCGCATCCGAGCTCACCGAATTTCGTCGGGCCACGGCCAACCTCGTCAGCGGAATAGACAATGATTCCCTTTCCGACATCTTTCGGAAAACCGTTCCTTTTATAACATACAACGCATGCGCACCATTCGTTGCAAAGGTATTCGAGAATCCGTGCAAAGCACATCACATATTCCAGTTCCACATCCGGTGGTGTTCAGAAACACTTTCCCAAATACGACTGCTCGTCTGCCCTGGCATCGTCGGACGCTGGGAGGTGGTATATCTCTGATCCCAACCGGAGACGTGCTACGGCGTCCATAAAAAATCTTTGCACTGATCAAATCGGTGTCGAAGACGATGAAAACTATCCAGCCAAGAAAATCTACACTTGTTGTGTGTCAGCTATGTGCTCGAGAAACGAATTACATTTAAGCCCTGAACGTGACGAAGAGAAGATGGGAACGTTTAGTATGATTCACATTATCATTCAACATATGTGTTATCCTGACGTGTTGCCTTTCCAGCACTCGACCACGCTGCACCGTATGCCACCGCATTTATAAGGAAATGGCGCTCTTTCCTCCTTATTCATGCACTGTTCGCAGTTGCAAGCAGATCCATTGAGAAGGTGTCCACGATATTCATTGTGTACGTTTGTGGACATGATACGCTATCTGGATGTGGAGTTCGACCTGGTGGTCGACTGTATCGACAATGGTACTATTCCGAATCTGGATGGGGTAGAAGAAGTTCGTCGCTATCTAGAGGTTTGTTCAAGTTATCGGATGCATATTGGATTCTAAATTGTGATTAGCCGAACCTTTTGCCAGACCCTGAACGTGCGGCAGAGCTGCGCAGTCTCGGTCGCCCCTCTAGTTTTCCGGGTTGGTGCGGTCGCGTGTGGCCCAACTTGCGTTTGGTCACTGGCGATGGTAGCGGTTCATTCGCATCATATATTCCATTGGTACGTTGACGATTTCTCTCTCTCACTCATCTACCTATCCTGATATTTCCTGTGGAGGTTCAATGGTATCTTGGTCCCAACACGGATATATCTTCTGGTGACTATGGATCCACAGAGGCCCCAATGATCGCGTTACCCTACAACCCACCTGAGTTGAACCTGTACAAGTTCACAAAAAACCACATCATCGAGTTTCTGGATATCTCAAAGAGCGGCAAAGAGAGCAGCAGCGACTCGATCAATTCACTCTCGCAAATCGTAGGTCGGAGCTAGCTGAAAAAACGAGGCTAATCACTAATTCACGTGGTAGTGGGAAGTTGAAACGGGGAAACGATACGAAGTCGTGGTAACGAACTCTGATGGCCTATGGCGTTATTGTATGGGAGACGTGATCGAGATCATCGGGTTTGACCCAACAGATGGTATTCCCATCATGGAATTCGTTGAGCGCCGCAAGTGAGCATTCATAAATTCCTAACATGCTTTCGCTGACCAGCCTGTCGCCAGCGTGATCATGCGATTCGAAAATTTCTTGCTCAGCGAGAAAGAGCTGATGGTTGCACTGTCCTCTGCCATCTCGTCCATGCCTCTTATCAATGTCGTCGATTGGACCGCGACTCTCGACTCTCGACAGATGTCTGGTACTATTGGGTTCTTTGTTGAGCTTGCCGGTAACGAAGGCAAGCTTTTCCCTGTATTCGTTGCGTTGCGCACCTTGCTGACGGATCACGTATCATTCCCCCTAGTCTCCGACTTTTTGTTCAATGCCCCGGACCGAGTTTTGGATGCGTTGTTACAAGTAAACCCAAACGTTTTGCCAGCTCTCGCATTCGGATTTTTTCGCAAACCGACTATACGGCTCGTCCGGGCTGGGACGTTCAGCGACTTTTTGCAGGTGAAACTAGACGAGGGCAGCAAGAACGTAGGGCAGATTAAAGTGCCGGTCGTGCTGCCCAAGGCTGAGTACGTGACGTGGTTTTCGAACCAGGTCGTGCGTGAGCTGTGAATCCCGTCGTGGCCGCAGTTATAAATTTATTCCCCTGTCCTGTGCCTTGTGTTTCTGACATGGCCCAGCGTCGGATATCATAGAAGTGCTTCTAGGTTATCGCACACAGTAGTTCCATGGATTAAATTTCCCCACGTCCTCACTGTCAAAATGTCATGTTTGTAACATGCTGTGTCTTGGTCCTTGGTTGGTTCAAAGAATTCCGTTAGAAGAATGACTCGGAGTGTGCGTCGAGTCTTCTACTGCACTGGTAACATCATTCAATTCTAGTCGCGCTAATGTTCTTTTGCAAGCATTCCAAAGCAGTGCTTCTAGGTTAGCGCACACAGTAGTTGGAAACATGAATCAGCATGCAGCCACTCAGTGGAGCATATCACGACCCAGATGTATGTCAGTGTGCAAGGGAGCATGGTGTGCCCCGTCGGTCAGAGTCTCTTACTGAATATCAGAACCAAGACATTTAGAAACGAAACAAGCGCTAACTCGTACTAAGGGAGACAGATTGAAAAAAACGAGGATGCACCAGATCAGCACGTTCAGACACCATTATGTCAATCCAACAAACCTTACGCAGCACCAACTCATTTTTTAAAAAAGCAGCAGCACCGACCATAACCAACTCCCACCTACCACGACTGCGTTCACAAACACCACCCCACAGCCCGCCCAACATCCCTGATACACCGATTCTCACACAACTCGAGCGCCGTCACCAAACACTCCCGCTGCTTGTCTTTCTGATCCCGCAACCCGTACGCCTTGGCCAGGAAATACCACACCTCGGCCACGTCCCACCCCGGACCTCGCGACATGTACCCCAGCAGACCAGCGCTCAGATCCACCTTGTCAGGGTCAAAGTCAGAGTCCACATCGGCTCGCGGATCGGAAAAGGAGGAAGAGCGAGGGGTTAGATAGATCTGACACATGTGTACGCAGGCAGGGACGTCGTCGGGGGACATGAAGAGCGCTTTCTGGAACGACTCGATCGCTTGCCGGTCATGCTTCAGCGCATGATGATACAGCCCAAACTACAGATGCCCGTCGTCATCGGAAGCAGAAACAGATCGGATGCGGCGACGACATACCTGAACCCAAACCGAAGGATTCTCCTGG
>JBBPOJ010001420.1:0-13805 GCA_038091395.1 Leccinum rimulosum | reverse complement strand
AAACAGCACCGCTATGATGCTGTCCGCGTTCAAGGTGTTTTCCCTGTTGCTCGGTGCGGCGTCAGCCACTTGCGCCAATGCCCATGTACTGGTTGACTTCCAGGTTGCCGAACCTCCGCCTGTACCAACCAGTGCCCAGACATGTACAACCATGATTTTCGAGTGAGATCCATCCAGCAGCCTTCGTACGGTTGATATGACGAAACACAGGCGTACGTTTGGAAACTCTTACGGAAAGTAGGTTTTTCATAGCTCTACTAGTCTTTGGAGGCTTTCTGAATTCATCATCTCAGCCCCGAGATCGTCCAATATTCGTGAGCTAATGAGTACCCCTTTCTGATATAACAACTGACAACCGTTTAGGCCACCTACTGATTGTGGCGAGCCTGGTTCATGGGCAGCGGTAACCCTAAACTTCACTGTGACGTCCAACGGAACACAATACGACCGTCTCGGAGTTTTCACCTTCCAGAACACTGAAAGTACGTACGAACATTCATGGGAATTGCCGTTGAATGCCCTCGAACATGGCTTCAGTTTGGCGGACTTCAACCGCCGAGCCCACATACAACGGAATCATCTGGACCTACATCAAAGACGTCACTCGTTACATCCCACTCTTTGCCAAACCAGGGCCCTTTATCCTCGAATTAGACAATGTTTTAGAAACCGGGCTGAATGGATCATATGCTAGTGTGTATATGAGTCACATCTAACTATTAGCCATTGACCTACTACCATTTATCAACAGCAACACTCTATGCAACGTTCTACGCAGCTTCGCCAGAGCACCCCACGGCAAACCAATCGAACCTCATTGTCCCGATCTCTACAATGTCAAATACCTCAGCCGATGACGCATCTGTCCCACCCGCATTCTCCGTGAGCCGAACTTCCGTTTTCGGGATGTCATGACATGGAATTATCAATCTAGCTCAACGTTACTCTTCCTCGAAACACGGTGGAGATTTATGCCGAACTGTATGCATCGGGTAATGGCGAGGAGGAGTTCTGGGTAGGTCGTTCTCTCGTCTTGTGTCTCTCGAGCGTTAAGCTTTCAAATTTGCAGTACTACAACGTTCCGAACCAGTATCTCGGGGATCTCCCGGCCGGTACAACATATGGCGATGGACCATTCCGCGAGGTACGCTTGCTGGTCGACGGACGGGTCGCAGGCGTTGCATTCCCTTACGCAGTCATCTTTACCGGGGGGATCAATCCCTCCATGTGGAGGTGAGGAGCTCGTTTGCAGGAAACTTTGTTTCAACCTGTTGACCCCCTGAGTCTCATAGACCCATCACATCGTACGGTGCCCTCGACCTTCCGACCTATTTCATCGACTTGACGCCGTTCGCCCCTACGTTTGCCGATGGGCTCCCTCACAACGTCACACTAGATGTGGCCTCCGCGGAACCAAACCATACGTTGAACCCAAATTGGTACGTCTCGGGGCTGCTCCAAGTCGTTACCGATCCTTCTGGGAAACCGACGACGGGCAATATCACGAGCTATGACGTGCAGCCGTACGCGGTGACGCAGACTTCGGCTAGCGTCGGTGGTGGAAACGTCAATATCACCGTCAATGCGCAACGTTCGGTGCACATCGAGGCTGTCGTGATTAGTGGAAGCGGGCAGGTGAACAACGTGACATTCGATCAGAATCTCAATTATACCAACACTCAGTACTATCTGAACAATACGAATACCCAAGTGAGTAGCCTCCTCGGTGACGAGTTTCTCTGGAGAGATTGAACCATGCGTTCGTACAGAACGTCGCACAAGTTTCTCAAGGATCTGTCTCATCCCTTCACAACGGTGTGCAGACCGTCGTCGACAACTTCAAATACCCGCTGTACGCCAACTTGACATTTCTGGATGTCGCGAACAGCTCCAATGAATGTATGGTTCCCGTGTCTAGTCCTCCCTTCTTCTGCGCGCTTACGAGGTCGCGGTAGCCTATTATTCCGCGATCGACCATTCTTACCACCGGCAGGTTACCCCAGCGCCATTTATCCTAGGCTCGACGATTGTGGAAAGCCAGCAGGCAGGTACGTCTGTCCCTAACTTCCCAGCCGAGCCAATCCGTCTCACGAGAGAATACCCAGCTGGATATTTCACGATATCTCCCACGGGCAACATCGGGAACGGAACGAACAACAACCAGTTCTCGTACGCCGATACCCAAGGCAACACGTACTACAGAAACGTGGACGCGGCTTACGACGTGATCGTCTATGACGAACAGGGCGGCTCGTTGGCTGCGAACTCTTTGCCCCCGTCAACGCCTGTCGCGAACAATTTGCAGAACGCGCCTCTCGTCAGGTTACCCGGAGGTAGGTCTTCGGAACCTATTGTGGAGATCGTTCTGGCATTATAGTAGACACGGTTGTTTTCGATCACCATCCTTTGTTAGACTCGTATGGACAATGTGTGTTAACTTATTTGTATATACGTGGACATTGCAAACACATCAGGGTCGTGTGACACGAGTTGCAGGAGCGATTGATTACTGTTCATCGTATGATGGATTCTTGTTTCCTTCGTCTGAGTCATGTGCGGCGTTGATGAATCTGCACCTGGACACTCAATGGGCTTGTTCCTCATCATTATCATCTTCCAAGATTTTGTCAAACCTTGTATCGGAGGCAGTCCTCGGATTCCTCTGTTGAGATCGCCAGCTAGGAGATAGACACAGTTGTTTTCAATTACCATCCATCCGTTAGACTGACATAAGACAATACATGGTAAGTTATATACATGGGCATTGCAAACATCAGGGTCGTTGTGACACGAGAGGATCGACCAGCGCCTCATCCTCCTTTAGCATTTTAACCTACATCACCCTCGGGCGGTGATTTTATGCACATGTTGAAGCGCGAACCACTCCGTGTTGAGACGGTGTTCCAATCCGATAATCTACGGAACATCCAAGGGAAGAACTCCGGGTTCATGTTGCTGTCGCGTCCGTTGAAAACGCTCTGCGAATAACTGACGTCTAGAAAAGGCCGACAACTCGTCCACTTTCTGGGTCAAGACCGACTTCCCAGAAACCTAAAGTTAGGGAAGGAACGTTTCTCATGAGATATCGAACATGGGAGTGCATCAGCGACTTATCGCTCACCTGGGCGTGTGCCCAGACCAGGCATTGTCTGCATGTCTCCGAGGATGGGGTACAGGAAGCCAGCGCCAGCAGACAGGCGAACTTCACGGATAGGAACGGTAAAGCCAGTGGGCGCGTTCTTCAGCGATGGATCGTGGGAGAACGAATATTGCGTTTTGGCCATGCAAACTAGAGGTAAGTTAGCTACGGACGCCAATAGAAGTTGGAACGAGGGAGGATTACGTACTGGGTAAGTTGCGATAGCCTTGGCGGGTGTATGTGTCCAATTGCTTGCGAGCCAGCTCGCTCAGTTCAATGCCATCCGCGCGATAGACCTCTTTGCAGATGATGGAGATCTTTTCGTCGATGGGCAGATCCAGGTCATAAAGGAACTTGAAGTTGGATTCTCCTTCGCAAACCGCGATGATTGCTTCTGCGAGCGCACGAGCACCAGTGCCACCCTCTGCCCAATGATTACTGATTACTGCTGCATCGGCACCAGCAGCGAGGGCTTCCTTCCGGATGAGCTTGAGCTCGGCATCGGTGTCAGAGCTACAGGAAATAGTGTCATTTGTAGGAAACCGAGTGACGCGTCAGATACGTACGAGAATTGGTTGATACCGACAATGACCTTGAGACCGAACTTGCGCGCGTTCTCGATGTGACGCACAAGGTTTGCGCATCCCTTCTGGAGGGTGACGAGGTCTTCCTTGGTGTAGGTATCAGCGAGGGGCTTGCCAGGGGTCACATCAGGTCCTCCGCCGTGCATCTTCAATGCTCGAGTCGTCGCCACGATCACGGTGGCATCGGGGGTGAGACCAGAGACACGACATTTGATATTGCAGAACTTTTCCATGCCCATATCCGCACCAAAGCCACCTTCAGTCAGAACATAGCCGACACGGTCGGAAGAGTCACCCTGTTCCGTTCCTGCAAGTTTGAGAGCGACACGATCAGCAAGGATAGAAGAGTTGCCATGTGCGATGTTGGCGAAAGGACCGGCATGGACAAAGACGGGTGTGCCTTCAAGGGTTTGCATCAGGTTAGGCTTGACAGTGTCCTTCATCAACACCGCAAGGGCACCTCCGACACCAATATCATCGGCTGTGACAGCGTCGCCTCGTTTGCTCGTTGCAACGACCATTGCACCAAGCTTCTCTCGCATATCTTTAAGATCTGTGGTGAGCGCCAGTACTGCCATGCATTCACTTGCCACGGCGATGTCGAAACCAGCCTCCCGCTCGTGGCCCTGCTCGGTAGGGTTACGGCCGATGGTGATTTTGCGAAGGAAACGGTCATTGGTATCGAGAACCCGGTTCCAAGTGATTGTCTCTGGGTCAATGTCAAGACGAGCGAAACGATTGATTTCCTCGGGGGTAAGGTCGTTAGGGTTGGTCTTGTCAATACCAAGCTTCTGCAAGCGCTTGAACATGAGAGGAGCAAACTCGCGCTTTCCTTTCTTGCTGGGTACGAGGCGGCTGTAAAGAGCCTTGTCTGACTGGGTGGCTTCATGGAATATACGCGCGTCGAGGGCGGCGGCTGAATGAAACTGTTCAGGGGATGGATGCTTGGCACTGGGATCGGAAGTACGAACCAAGCAAATTGTTGGCAGCAGTTACGGCATGGATATCGCCAGTCAAGTGTAAATTAAACTGCAAGTGACGTCATATGCCATTATCAGTCAAGAACCAACTGATCTCACCTCATCCATAGGAATGACCTGACTGTAACCTCCACCGGCAGCTCCTCCCTTGATGCCAAAGGTAGGTCCTTGACTAGGTTGACGGACGCAAGCAAAAGCAGGACGACCAAGGTGTGCACCCAGAGCTTGTGCAAGGCCGATGGTCGTAGTTGACTTACCCTCACCAAGTGGTGTAGGAGTGATGCTAATCTATCGTGAGCGCCGTCCTTGTACAACTTGGAAGCACACTCACCCAGAAATGACAATGTATTTGCCGTCTTTCCGGTGAGCCAAGCGTTCCAAGACGCTGAGCTCGACCTTGGCCTTGTATTTCCCATAACTCTCCAGCTCGTCAGAGAGTAAACCAATCTCGCGTGCAAGCTGAGTGACCGGTTTCGGCGTGTGTGCCATAGCGATCTCGATGTCACTCGGGACCTTGGTCTTGATGTCGAGAGACAGTGGTGTAACCTTGCGAGCACGAGCCTGTTCGAAGTGGCGGATACCAGAGACTAGGACATTCTCCATCAAGAGGGCAACAGTCATTGGACCGACACCTCCCGGGACAGGAGTGATGTGAGAAGCATGGAGAGCTGCTTCGGCATACTCTACGTCGCCGACAAGACGCTGACCCGACTTCTTGGTAGCATCTGAGGAGATAACGAGTGAGATTCGCGTGGAGAGTGGAACTGTGGGCAGGAATACCAGGAATGGAATTGATGCCGACGTCGATGACGACCGCACCGGGTTTGATCCACGAGCCTTTGACGAACTCGGCCTGTCCGATAGCGACGACGAGAATATCGGCTTGTTTTATCTGGGTCTGTGGTGAGAAATCACCCATCGATGGGAAGAAGAGTACACACGAGCTGCTCGAGGTTCTTGGTGCGGCTGTGACACTGGGTGACGGTTGCATCCTTGTTCCTGAGGAGGGCGACGACGGGGTTTCCAACGATGTCGCTTCGACCAAGCACGAGGGCGTTGGCACCTGAGACAGGGACGCCAGTTGACTCGAGAAGACGAATGACTGCTGCGGGTGTGCAGGGCGTAAAGAGAGGCGAGGACGCGCGAGAAGAAAGAAGACCAATATTGTAGGCGTGGAACCTGATATGGAGAGAGAGATAAGCGAGTGACAAACATAAATGAAGGGGATAGGCGATACCCATCAACATCCTTTTCGGGCGAAATGGATTCTGTGACCGTGCGCACGCCATCGGAACCAATGTGGGGACCGAGAGGAAGCTGTACGAGGATACCGCTTATGGAGTCGTCATCGTTGAGTCGTTTCACGACCGAGACGACTTCTTCGACGGAGGAAGCCTCGGGGATGGTGATGTGTTGGAATTGGATGCCGACCTCCTCACAGGCCTTGGATTTCATACGGACATAGACGGTGGAATCTGGGCGCTCGCCCGCCTGGACGACTGCGAGCTGGGGATGGAAGCGGGGGAATTGTTGCTTGAAGGACGCGATCTTGTCCGCGACGGTCTGACGGATTGATCTGGAGAAGGAATGTTAGATAACGACGACGAGGAAAGAAATGAAGTACTTTGCGGTGAGATTACCATCGATGACACGGGTCTGGGAGGACATGGTGAAGGTACGAAAGAAAGAACGAGACACAGACTGAACAGAGAACATTCAATCGGTAAATATAACCGAATTATTTTGATACCCGATCACGTGAAGTTATCTCGTAAAAAAATATCTTTCTCTTTTCTCTCTTCCAACGATGAACGGAATGTTTGCAAGTCGTCGCGTCTTTTCTACCCTCTCGTCAAGGGCAATCCGTCGCTCAGTTCCGTTCCAATCACGCCCCTACTCGGACCAAAAATCTCAACAAGAGCCCATACCAGAGCCAGAAAGCCCAGAGGTCTCCGTCGAGTCTCAGGTCCTCGAAAACCTCAAGAAAAAAGAGGAAGAGGTCCAGGATCTCACCGTCTGTCTTTCCCTTCTCTTTCCTGCGCTTTCGCTCACTTTTTTGTTTCCAGAGTCGACTACGGTACCTCCAGGCCGACTTTCTGAACCTCCAACGCAACGCTGCTCGTGAAAAGGAGCAGCAACGCGACTTTGCAATCACTCGCTTCGCAGGTGACCTTCTCGAGACCGTCGATGTCCTCGCTCTCGCGCTCAAATCCGTCCCTCCGTCGGCTCTCCACTCCGAGTCTTCCTCCTCCGATGCCCCGCCTTCCCCCGATGTCCCTTCCCCACCCTCCACAAAATCCGCCCTGGAGTATCTCACAGAGCTACACCAAGGTGTCGAAATGACACAACGTCTTCTTCTGTCCACACTGTTCAAGTACCACGTCAAATCGTTCGATCCCACGGGAGAAAAGTTTGATCCCAATCGACACGAGGCCCTCTACCAAGCTCCCATACCGGGCAAGGAACCGGGAACCGTCCTCGAGTGCCAAAAGACTGGCTACATGATCAAGGACCGCCTCTTGCGTGCAGCCCAAGTCGGTGTCGTCCAGGACACATCATGACATCCATACATCTCCACTTGCACCACCCGGTATACAGAGAGGGGGTATGTTACTACTCTAGACATGGCATATACGCATTATCACGATAGAAGATAATCTAGCACGCATAATTTAACGAATCTCTACTCCGAAACGATCGCACAGGTTCGACGTGACCTCGGCGTGAAGCTCGTTCGTCTCCTCGTTTGTCAACGATCTAGCATGGGTTAATACGAGCAGCTCAAGAACCTGGGTACCGCACCTGTCCATCGAGCGATAGTTGATTCGGTAACAAACGCTCTTTCGATTCGTCTTGGGATGCGTGAAGCTGTCCGTCTGCGACGCGTCAGACTACGACGAAAAGAAGACGTTCAGGGAGTCCTGACCATCTCAACATCTTCCACGATGTCGCCAGCCACATCTCTGACCAGATCACAAAAGTCGTTATCGTGGAGGCTCGTGTTTTGGGGTAACCAGAAGCTGACGTCCTTGAAGCAGGCCGGGTATTTCGAGTATGGTCGGAACGTCGTGATGTCACCTTGCTTGAATTGTGTCAGAAACCGAGCGTCTCGAGACCAGAACAGGCGAATGTCGGGGATAGAGTAGAGAATCATGGCGATGCGCTCCAGACCAAGGCCGAACGCCCAGCCGAGTTTGTTTCGCACGTCTGGGCAAGTGTCAGATCGTCGTGCAGGGTGTGTGGCAACAAAACACTTGCTTGCATTGTCCAACGTTGGCTGATAAATGACACCGCACCCGAGAATCTCGAGCCATTTGCCACGGAAGAAAACCTCGACCTCGAAGCTCGGCGTCGTCCAAGGAAACGTCGCCTCGATCCATCTCACCCTGAGGGGATTTTCTGGCGTCGCGCCGACGTGGTCGCCAAAGAGCGTCAGCAAGAGACTGTTCAAGGAGAGCTTCAAGTTCTTCGCGATGAGTTCCGTGTGCTTCGGGTCGTGCGCAGGCTGGCAGGGGTTGGTGAGCGAGAGATGAGGCACGTCTTCGATGACGATGTTGGAGCGCTGGAGGCGGGCCTGCAGCACAGCGTTCTCGTCTTCGATCTCTTTCATGCCGTTCGAATCGGCGGAAACGATGCGGGCGCCCTCGGTCTGATGAAAGACGGGGTAGTGGGAACCGTCTATCTCGTCGCGCCTGTAGACGTCGGCGGTGAGGAGCCATTGGGTCTCGCCCTTTTCAAACACCTCGACTTCGTGTGCGGAGGTGTGCGTGCGAAGCATGAGGTCCTTGTTGACGTAGTAGCTGTCCGTGACGGACCGACCGGGGTGGTCTGGGGGAACGGAGAGGAGGTCGAAATTTTGGTAGGGCGTGACGAGCGGGGAGAGGGAGGACAGGTGTGCGTAGGACGGGAAGTGGGACTCGACGAGGGCGCGGAGGGTGCTGAGGGGGTGTGCGGGCTGGGTGTAGAGCCTGAGCGGGAGCTTGGAGATGATTGTCGGGGACACGTTCGTCATCTCGTCCACGGGGTACTCTCGCCCGAGCACCGTCACCGTCGTCGAGAGGCGCGTCGTCGACGAGGCGATGTTCGCATACGACCTGAGCGCGAGTCGGGGGCGCAGCGCGACGGGGAAGCGCATCACGGAAAAATGAGTGTTTGTGCAAGAGTGTGTCACGTGAGGGATCGACTTTGATGTCGTCCAAGATGGCGGCAGGAGAGGCGCACACACAGGTGAACCGTCGTTTCTCTCGTCGTTCCCCCGTCACCGCCTCTGACAGCAACAGAGTCGCAAGAAGCGCCCCCTCCTTTACTCAGATGGCGAAGACGACTTTCAAAGAACCAAGCACCCACGCACAACCGACAACGATGTCTCCGCTGCCACTACCGACGATGACATGGACATCGACGTCGAGACCTTTCGCGACTCTACCGACTCAGAAGAGGATCCCTCGCTCTCGCACAAGGCGAGGGCAGACGCGTCCAAGAAGGGCAAAAAGTCGGTTTCGACGAAGAAACTTCAGATAATGTATTCGGATGACGAAGAGAGCAACAGCCACTTTGAACGCGACTCTGTGGAGGACGCCCTTCTCAACGACGACGACGATGACGACGACTTTGGGGTGGACACGCCACCTAGACGTGGCGGTACGAAGGCGAAAGCCAGCACCGTCAAGGGCAAGGTGGGCAAAGGCAAGGCGGGACAGCTCAAGGGCACAAAAGCAAAGAGTATCAAAGACAGGGAAAAGGACAGGGATGTTTACATGAAGGACGAGCGCAAGCTAGCAGTTCCCCCCGCCACCACCACCACGACCTCGCGGGCATCGAGCGCTGCAGCTCAAAGTGGACCCTCTGATCTATTTGCCAACGAAGAGGAGGGTCTAGTGGACCCTCTACCGGATGCGTCGCAGCCCGTCAAGGACCCGTTGAGTCAAGCCATCCCGAAGAAGCGCAAGCTTCCACCGATCAAGAAAACCAAGATCGCGGCCGGAGGGACAGGCACTTCCACTCCCACCACCACAACGCAGAAGGCCCCGCCGGGTGTTCAAGAACTATCAAAACCTTCATTGCCCACTTCGGAACAACGAAAGCAGGCATTGACGGGAGTGCGAGACATTGACCTGGGCGATTCCAAAGTGTATGCAGAGCTGTTCAAGGGAGTGAGTGCTCGTCTTGAATAATGCCTCTTCTCACCTCGTTGATCAGACTGGTGGAATCACACCGAGATCTGGCTTGAAAAACGCAGAGGAGCGGCGGAAGGAACTAGACAAGATGAGAGATGAGGCGAGAGCGAGGCGTGCCGAGGCAGGGGTAAGCTGAGGTGGAAGGAGGTCGACGTTGTTGCTGACGAGCGTGGTGGACAGAAGTTCACGTTTGACCTGCAGTGCCAAGCTGACAAGATCGCACGGTTCGAGCAACGATTGCGTGCCGAAAACAGCACTGTGTTGCATCCGAATTTCCTCGCTGCGAAGATGAGAGACGAGTGGGAGCTGGAGAGACGTAACAGACGTCCCAAGGAAGAGGGAGAGGCATAAAGTGTCGGTACTGTCGACAGTGATTCTCACAGGTGATGTACTGATGATATACAAGCGACTACTATATCATAGATTGACCGGTTGATTGGTCGACTCGGTCACGGCTGTGCACAAACGAAGTATCTGATCGAAGCATGTATCGAACCATTTCTTGTCGGCGCGTTTTTTCTTGGTCGGTTTGGCACCATCTAGGCTGAGTGCGCTGAGCTGGTCTGAGAGAGGGTCGACAGCAAGCAGTAAGATGGTGATTTGAGATTGGAGAGAAGTGGTGATATCGGTGATCTGGAGGGCCACTTCGCGAATGGTGGGTAGATCCTGTGGGGCATATAGTTCGGCGACGAGATCGTCGGAGGTGGAGAGAAGTTGGTTTGAAAGGTTGGGGAGGGGGTCGAAAGCGGAGACGGGTGCAGAAGAGGGGTACGGGAGGAGATCGAGGGAGATGCGGTTGTGGAGGAGAGTGGTGAGGCGGAGGAGTCTGTGTACCTGGGGAGGGTTCAAGAGGAGGGAGAGGGAGGTGGTGAGGGTACAGTACATTCTTTGCGCGGGCCAGCTCATTTTTGTCGAGCCTGGATGTGCCACCGAGACCGATTTCATCCCAACCATCGTCTTGGTCGGTGTGGGTTTCAGCTTGTTCGACGAGCTTGGCGATCTCTTGGAGATTGTCATCAAGAGATTCAGCATCGGACTTCCACGATATGTGCACGGCTGAGCGGTTATCCTTTGGGATGCCTGTGGGGCCCCTTGCTGTTGTGATAAGGTCGTGGAGGATGCCTGTCCTGAGTAGATACTCGTCGGCGGGTGCGTCTGTTGCGGGGGCATCGGGAGCTGCGATGGTAAGGAGAGTCTGCATTAGGGCATGGAGGGCATCGATGATCTGGGCTAGATGTGTGCGGACGACGTTGACGAGGGTTGCGCCATGAGTGTCATCGCGGAGGAGAGTTGAGGCGTGTGTGAGTGCTGTGATGGGGTGAGCGAGATCTTTGAGGAGGGACATCGTGGAGGATGGGGATGACTTGAGTGCGAGAGAGAGTTTGGTAGTGATGTTGTACACGAGAGCGAGGAGACCATCGATGTCGGCGAGTATGATCGGGAGTGCCGATGAACCAGAGTATATGCTAGTGTCTGACATGGTTTTGATTACCTAATAGAACCTCTTCATGTTGCTTTTGCGACAGTGTAGTAGTCTAATCCGCCCGAGAGCGGTCTGTCTCGTTCTCTTTCAACCGCATACACGGCCAATTCACTTCCAACGCATACACTCAACTCTGCCATGGACACAGCCAACTCTGACTCGTTCAGTTTCATTCCTTCCCAGCTGGTCACGTCCCTCAACTACACCCTCACTCGATACCGCCGCAGAGATTGCCGCTCTCGAGGCTCACGCGAACGCTAACCCAACCGACATCGCCGCACAGCTCACCTTCTTTCGCGCCCTCACTACAACCCGCACGAAGCAGGGCTATGACACCCTCGTCGACCGCTGGGAACACACCGCAGAACACGTACGTGTCTCCGTCTTACCCCGCTTGACCCTCTCACCTTCTCTCCAGAACACCGCATCTCCCCTCATCCGCTCGGACGACGCTTTTCAACTCTACCTCGACGCACTCGCCAACTCCGGCCGCGAATCCGACATCGACACCGCCGTGCGCAACCGACAATCTCTTCTCGACGCTGGCCCAGCATCCACTTCCGAGCACGCACAACTACCCGAATCCCCTCCACCGTCACCACCCCCGCAGTCGAGGAGCGAAAAGATAGCCGCAGACCTACTCGCTAAACGTGCCAATTCCACCTCCGACACTTCTCCGTTCAATCTCGCAGCAGCTCTTGCCAAGGGCGCAGGCGTCAGTGGCAACCCCATCCATGTCACCCTCAGTGAACGTGAGTGCCTCCCCTCTTCTCTTTCCCCTCTGACCTTTTTCCTCAGCCAAGGGCTCTCTTACCATGCGTCTCGTGCGCTTCGTCGTCCTGGCCGGCCTAAGCGGTTTCTGTACGTCTCCTTTTGCCCCCCTTTCCCGCTTCCTAATCCTCTCCCAGTCATGTTGGTCATCCTCTCTGTCTTGCTGGAAAACTCGGGCCTCCTCAAGGCTGGAAGTCGCGCTGCAGAGTTTGAACCACTTCAGCAAAAGCCCGTCAAATTCAGTGACGTGCATGGGATCGACGAGGTCAAGCAGGTATGTATCTCCTCCACCATATTTACCTCCTCTAACCCTCCCTTAGGAACTCGCAGACGTCGTCACCTTTTTGAAGGATCCCACTGCCTTTGCTTCCCTTGGTGGAAAACTTCCCAAAGGTATCCTTCTCACAGGTCCACCCGGCACAGGAAAGACCATGCTTGCTAGGGCTGTTGCCGGAGAGGCCGGCGTTCCCTTCTTCTTCGCTTCTGGTTCCGAGTTCGAGGAAATGTTTGTCGGCGTGGGTGCAAAGCGTGTTCGCGACCTCTTTGCAGCAGCCCGCAAGAAACAGCCCGCCATCATTTTCATCGACGAGTTGGATGCCGTCGGCGGTAAACGTTCTCAGCGTGACCAGCATTACATGAAACAGACCCTCAATCAACTCTTGGTCGAGATGGATGGATTTTTGCAAACAGAGGGCGTCATCGTCATCGCTGCAACAAACTTTCCTCAGAGCTTGGATCCGTCGGTATCCCTCTCATCCTTGATCACATTCACACCCTCATCTCTTGTTTGCCCAGTGCTCTCACTCGTCCCGGTCGTTTCGATCGTCATATTGCCGTCCCTCTTCCTGATGTTCGTGGTAGAATACAGCTCCTCAGCCACTTTATGAAAGACGTCGTCGCAAGCGATGGTATGTCCCGCCATATCGTCGGTCCCGTATCTCATTGGCTCTTCAGCCGTTGACCCGATGATCTTGGCTCGCGGCACCCCTGGCTTCTCTGGCGCCGAGCTGCAGAACATGGTCAAGTGGGTCGCATTTTTGTTTGTTCGCAAAAGGGTCGCTCACCAAATCGTCTAGTCTGGCCGCCATTCAGGCATCAAAGGAAGGTTTCAAGGAAGTAACTCTGAAGCACTTTGAGTGGGCAAAGGTGAGTTTAGTCTTGCTACGGAGTAGTGTCGATCTGAACGCTTCACCAGGATCGCATTGTCATGGGCGCTGAGCGCAAGAGCGCATACATTGACGAAAAGAACAAATTGCTCACTGCTTATCACGAGGTGCGTTGATGCGTGATCCAAAAGACACACCTTGCTCTAACGTGCGCAGGGAGGCCATGCCCTGACGGCACTCTACACCAAAGGAGCAATGCCTCTGCACAAAGTTACGTGCGTCCCCCGTGGCCATGCACTCGGCGTCGTACGTTTATTGTGTGTGCGTGTGTGCGTGTGGGTACTGATTGCCGTGTTCTAGACCTCTCAACTACCGGAAGGTGACATGTATTCCATCTCCCAAAATGAATACAAGGCAATGATCGATGTTTGCATGGGTGGTCGGGTCGCGGAGACGTTGAGTAAGACATCCACGCATTCTCGCCACCTTGCCGTTGCTGACACTTTTGATACAGTTTACGGTGAAGGTGGCCTCACGAGCGGGTGTTCGTCTGATCTCCAAAAAG
>JBBPOJ010001419.1:0-13808 GCA_038091395.1 Leccinum rimulosum | reverse complement strand
CCAAGTGAAACCACACCACACCTACAGCTCAACATCATCATGTCAATTGATGAACGGAGAATGCGACATCGAAAGAGACCCACACTGATGCTTTGAACGATGGGTTCAGTGAGCAAAAAATCTAACAGACAAATTCAGATAAATGGTGTAGGCCTAAACCAAGCCTTTTACAACACACATAATGGGCGAGTGCAAGTTTTCTTGACAAGTTTTGCAAAGTTCTCCTTATCGATCTCGGCCTTGGCTCTATAAATGTCATTTCCCGCGAGTTTCCGTTGCAACCGTGCAATCTGGATGAGGATAATGGAGGAACGTGTTTCGCTCATGAACAACAATACGAAGACGATGATGAAGGAAGAAAACCTGGATATGGATGTGTGTTGTGTTATCAGCGAAATGAAAGACAGTGTTGCCTTACATGACGTGTATCCATTGAACCCATCGCCAACCCAGAGAGGATTCGATCACACCCCCGATAACTGATCCTAATCCAATCGTAAAGATCGTAGAAAAAGCAAACATTGTCATCGGTAAACTTCGCCTGCAGGACATTAGCACGGAAAGAACTCCGGATCACTCATTACTCACTCGTGTGGCTGCCAGATATCCGCAATACTACCTCCGAAGAGGCCAAACGCCATAGAGCCAAATATTCCTGCAAGGGCGCGTCCCGCTAGTAGAATGCCCATATTTGGAGCCCTGTGTATACAATATCGTAGTGAAGGTTACCAAGGATATAACCCTTATAACCCTTACAATGCAACCATAACTTGAGTGAGAGTGAACGTAATTGACGAAAAAATGTACACTGGTCTCCTGCCGAATTCCTAGAGAGATATGAGTAGTAGATATGAAGATATGAAGACGACGAACCTCGCTAAAGGACGAGGTGACAAGAGGCACTATTCCAATCCACAAAGTGAAGAGAACGAGGCCCAATGCTGCCTGTAAGTCAGTACAATGCAGATCACTTTTCAAGGACGGTATGATGATAGAGTATGAGGATATATATGCGTCTGATTAGCATTGTGAGCACTGCAGTAATGGGATGGAAAAGGAGGCAAGCTACCTGCCATCACGTTGATGTAACAGACAGTCAGAGTGATTGCCCACTTCTTGAGCTTGGGAAAATTCTGAGGGTTTCGCAGGTCCTCGTCTTCAAACTCAATCTGTCAACGGTGAGCGTCGCATAACTAGCGTAAGGATCATAATAATGTCTACATAGATGATGTTTTCTTCATAACCGGTCGTAGTAGGGGTGGTAGATGCTTTGGAAAGTGTATTCTCTGCGCTTTTGCAAGACATGATATCGGAAAGTAAATGGAGGATGCCAGGAGGAGCCTACGGTGGCTTCTACTGACCCTCATGTATAAGTAGGCCATGGACACGATCCTGATGATCCGATGGATCAATGGATCAAGAAACCAAAGAAAGGGTTTCAGGGAAACTTGCACGTCCCTTGAGCTCTTTAGTGCGCACGATGGGTGTGAGACACACCCTAGAATGCCGAAATTCTTCAGCATTGGGCAGGTGCGATGCCTGTCAGCAGAAACGAAACAAGATCCCCAAAGTTCCACAACGCAGTGTACTATGTTCGATGAATGCAAGATTCGGGAGCTGAAAAACGTAAACCCAGTCAAGAGACCAAACGAAAATTTCTCGTCCTTCCTTTATGCTGGTACTTACAGTATAGTATGTCCCCTGGTATCGAGCACAGGTGCAAATATGGTAAGAGGGATCTTGCAATTGAGTTTGAAAAGACGGCATAATATTCTGCACAGTTCCATGTCAGATGGAATGAGTTTTGATCATTCCATGGGCGATAAGGTAGGTAGTCTGCATGCAGAAATGTATATGTTAAAAATTTCCCTTGAAAATTAGCGGGATTCCTCTTTAAGGAAACTCACCAAGAGATTGTACGCATTGCGCAAGCTCTCCGCGGATGTATGACATGGCAATCAGCATCGAAACAAACTTTCTTGCGAATAGGTCGAGTGACTTGTATAATGTCAACTTCATGTCTAAATCGGGGCTCCCTGACCTTCAGGGGGCGTTCAACTTTGAACCGGGAAGATGGTGGCGGTGGCGTGAACTTGGAAGCCGCTGTTCGCCTCCCAATGGTCATGAGACTCTCAATTAAGTAACTCAATTAGAGGCATTGTGAAGAAAACTTCGCTGGAGTGGACGCCCTACCGTGCGATGTCCTCACGCAGAGTGTAAACCCGGACGGGCTATATCGAGCTGCAAATGACCCACTGGGTCAGCATCTCGTCGCTATTAGGACCAAGGTACCTGAGAACATTGACCAAGCATGTTCTTTTATGGTGTGCTTGAAAAAGCTGATGAGCCATGCATTCTGGCATGACAGCTTGAGAGTACATATCTGAGTAAAGGTATATCGGCGCCATCAATTCAATTCTTGGAAAGAACCCGATCTCAAGGCACCACTGGTGGGGTGGGGAATCAGTGACGTACCCGCTTCCGGGTGAGTCAACCGGGCTAATTTCATTTCCGTGCTTTGCCCTTTGATGCGTTGGCGGACCCAGCCCAGACTTCGTCCACTAGATCAAAGAAATCAATTGTACCTTGAAGTCACTTGTTTGACAAGGTTTTTTATACCGCACCCATAAATCGTGGGAAAGTGCAGCCCCTGTCTTACCGACCAGTGTGCACTGCCTCGTTGAGCACGTGCCACGAGAGGACTGGCGGGTACTACTTGATGGGTACCGTGGGTTTCAACGGCAGTCCAACCTGCACCCGCACCCGGTAATTTGTACGTGCAAAACCCTAGAGAGGACGACGACTCAATGACACCGTGGCAGAGGGGACAACGAAGATGACACGACGAGGAGAACCCCACGGCAGGGAGACGAACGGCGCGATAGCGAGAGGCACGAAAACGAAAACGAGAAGAGAAAACGAAAACGAAAACGAAAACCACACGACGATGACCGTCCCGCCCCCGCCCGTCCTCGCCCTCCCACCATGACGACAACAACACATGGCGACAACAACAAACCCGTCGCCGTCGCCCTGTCTGCCACCCTCGCCATCCCCATCCCACGACGACGATACCATCGCCATCGCCCTATCTGTCCCCATCGCCATGTCCGTCCCCCCCAGCCTGCAGAAGCGATCACGCAACGCGCACAATCGTGTGCGCTACGTAGTCGCCTCTGCATGTTGCTGTCGCTATCGTTCTCGTGATTGCCCTCGCCCTCGCCCTGTCTGTCCTTGCGCTCCCTATTTCTACACCTCTCCCCCTACTCCTCGACAACCATTGCCGTCGCCGTCGTCGTCGCCCTGTCTGTCCCCGCCCCATCCCTATCCATCACACAACACGCACGATTGTGTGCGCTGCGCTGTCGCTGCTGTCGCGATTGCCCTCGCCCTCCACCTCACCCCTCACCCATCCTCATCCCAAGACGCCAACACAACGATGGCGACGACGACGGTCGCCCTTGCCCTGTCTGCCTACTCCCCATCCTCAGGGTCCCCGTCCCCCTGGCAGCGTGCAGAAGCGATCACACGTCTGACGCACGGTCGCGTTCACGTTCATTGTCTGTGTCGCTTGCACAGTCTGCAAGGCGCTCTAGCTCTACTTCGGGGACGGCATCATCCCTCAAACGGGCATTTAGTCGCGAGGTCAGCATGTCGCGCGGGTTCAAACCTCGATTGCAACAATCGCAGGCGAGTCAGCCCGAAGGATCGTGCACGAGAGTGCAAGCAAAGACGAAGGGTGAAGCAAAGAAGGAAGATGGGCGCCCGCAAGGAATCACGCTCGTCTCCGCGACGCCTACGAAACCCAAGGTCAGAAGGGACCTCAGCAATGTCAAACCAGTCGCTAGTCAAAGTCAAAGCAGAGCTTTTAGTCCCGATCTCGAGACGCTGGGAGAAGGCGATGATGATGTCTTTGGCGACGATCTGGGAGACGTAGAAAGCGATGAACTACCGGATGTCAAGGGCGAAGACGAGGAGCTGTGGTTGCCGAATTCTTCGCCCGACGTTCTGCTCTTGGGAGGGAGGAAACGGACGGCGAGTGGGTCGTCATCGAGTTTGGGTCTCTCAGACCCGACTGAAGAAGGAATGGATACACCTGTCAAGAAACGACAGCGCATGTAGGGATATAGCAGTTTTGTGGGCCCGTGTATTATCTTGTGCGCAATGCCTATGGCCTTCATTAAAGGCGAGTACCGCAGGTGCTTTCTTTGTATGAATCTTGACGTCAATCGGTCAGGCTTCGCATAAAGCTCCTCAAGAATGGATGTCCTGGATGCACTTCAGGGGAAAGCCTATCAGCTTTATGGTTCCCTGCATGCGATCGAGCATGAACAACTTTCTGGCCCAGTTATCAGCATCACTTCTGTCATGACTTCTACAATAACATTAACCCTCAGCTATCTCTGTCACTAATTTCTTTTGCTATTTTGTACATTTCGTGAAAACTTTCCTTCATATCCACATATTCCCTCCAAGCCCCCACTATATACCCATTCATGCTGTTGATTCCGTAGCTTCAAACCTTGTTCATTCCCGGAGGCGGCGTCCCGCAAGAGTGAGGCTGTTTTTCCTCTGCAGCCAAGATCTCTCTAGAGGCAACACTGCGCTCGCGTATCCTAGATCCATAAAAGAACAACACCTAGCAGACGTATTAACCATTACACGAACCGCATTTACGAGTTGGTGGTCAGTCAAATGCCGTCCACCCCTACGAAGAAGTGACCCGTACTTACGAACGGTGTAGGGGCCAGCACGAGTGCGAGAACTGCGAAAAGCGTGAGGGCCCATTTGAACGTCAACGTGGCGAACATTTGTGTGGTAAACAGCGGGAATACGAAAGCCATCAAGTTTCCTGTGGATAACCCAGCGGGATTCGCATGAAGACGTGTATCGAATGGTCAGCTGGATAAATGACGTACGGAATAAACTTTGTCCTGCCTGGGCAGATGATGCATACGTGTTGTAGCTGGTAGGCCCATCAGATGAGAGGGATGCGTTTCTGATGCCTAACCAGCCTGAGCGAGTGGGACATACCAGTCTGCGAGGTACAGGAACGCCACTTGGAAGATGACCAATACCCCACTCATGAACACCTTCAACACATCATAAGGGAGAATGTTCGAGGGGAAAACAAAGAAACCACAGCTGACCGTTAATCCGATAATAGGTACTATCCAATGTATTTCTGGCGATGCCGTCCAGGCAAACATAAACATGCCGATCGGAAGGCACAGCCCAGCGACGCAGGTCATGTACAGCCGCGCCTCCTGGTGCTTCCGAGCAACGTGTCTCCTGGTTATAGGACACCCATCGTTTATGGCTGCACTTATAACACGTCCAGAAACACCCACTTGTAGAGTTTATCTTGGTATATGTTGGCGAAAAATCCGATAATGGCACCGATGCTTGTGTCCTATGAGTGACCTATCCAAACTGATCAAGACTTGGCTCACCTCAGTGTTGTATATACATATCCGGTCTGCTGGACATTGAAGCCATACACGGTTTGGAATATAGGAGTCACTGATCTGAAGGTGCACGAGTTAACGAATGTACGAGCTCGAGGCAGGATCGCGTACTCTAGTAGGCAGAAAACCACTCCCCAAGTGAAACCACACCACACCTACAGCTCAACATCATCATGTCAATTGATGAACGGAGAATGCGACATCGAAAGAGACCCACACTGATGCTTTGAACGATGGGTTCAGTGAGCAAAAAATCTAACAAACAAATGCAGATCAATGGTGTAGACTTAGACCAAGCCTATTACAACACACATAATGGGCGAGTGCAAGTTTTCTTGACAAGTTTTGCAAAGTTCTCCTTATCGATCTCGGCCTTGGCTCTATAAATATCATTTCCCGCGACTTTCCGTTGCAACCGTGCAATCTGGATGAGGATAATGGAGGAACGTGTTTCACTCATCAACAATAGTACGAGGACGATGAAAAGGGAAGAAAACCTGGATATGTGTGTTGTGTTATCAGCGAAGTGAAAGAGAGTATTGCCTTACATGACGTGTATCCATTGAACCCATCGCCAACCCAGAGAGGATTCGATCACACCTCCGATAACCGATCCTAATCCAATCGTAAAGATCGATGAAAAAGCAAACATTGACATCGGTAAACCTCGCCTGCAGGACATTAGCACGGAAAGAACTCCGGATCACTCATTACTCACTCGTGTGGCTGCCAGATATCCGCAATACTACCTCCGAGGAGGCCAAACGCCATAGAGCCAAATATTCCTGCAAGGGCGCGTCCCGCTAGTATGATGCCCATGTTTGGAGCCCTGTGTATACAATATCGTGAACAGTGAAAATTACCAAGGATATAACCCATATGACCCTTACAATGCGGCCATAACTTGAGTGAGAGTGAACGTAATTGACGAAAAAATGTACACTGGTCTCCTGCCGACTTCCTAGAGAGATATGAGTAGTAGATCTAGTAGGATGCGATGACGGCGAACCTCGCTAAAGGACGAGGTGACAAGGGGCACGATTCCAAAACACAAAGCGTAGAGACCGAGGCCCAATCCCGCCTGTAAGTCAGTACAATGCAGATCACTTTTCAAGGACGGTATGATGATAGAGTATGAAGATGTATATGCGGCTGATTAGCATTGTGAGCACTGTAGTAATGGGATGGAAAAGGAGGCAAGCTACCTGCCATCACGGTGAAGTAACAGACAGTCAGAGTGATTGCCCATTTCTTGAGCTTAGGATAATTCTGAGGGTTTCGCAGGTCCTCGTCTTCAAACTCGATCTGTCAACGGTGAGCGTCGCATAACTAGCATAAGGATCACAAGAATATCTACATAGATAATGTTTTCTTCATTACTGGTCGTAGTAGGGGTGGTAGATGCTTTGGAAAGTGTATTCTCCGCGCTTTTGCAAGACATGATATCGGAAAGTAAATGGAGGATGCCAGGAGGAGCCTACGGTGGCTTCTACTGACCCTCGTGTATAAGTAGGCCATGGACACGATCCTGATGATCCGATACATCAACAAACCAAAGAAAGGGTTTCAGGGAAACTTGCACGTCCCTTGAGCTCTTTAGTGAGCATGATGGGTGTGAGACACACCCTAGAATGCCGAAATTCTTCGGCATTGGGCATGTGCGATGCCTGTCAGCAGAAACGAGACAAGATCCCCAAAGTTCCACAGTTCGATGAATGCAAGATTCGGGAGCTGAAAAATATAAACCTAGTCAAGAGACCAAACGAAAAGTTCTAGTCCTTCCTTTATGTTGATACTAAGGAAACTCACCAAGGGATTGTACGCATTCAAGCTCTCCGCGGATGTATGACATGGCAATCAGCATCGAAACAAACTTTCTCGCGAATAGGTCGAGTGACTTGGGTAATGTGACGTCAATTTCATGTCTAAATCGGGGCTCCGCGTTCAACTTTGAACCGGGAAGATGGTGGCGACGGTGGCGTGAACTTGGAAGCCGCTGTTCGCCTCCCGATGGTCATGAGACTCTCGATTAAGTAACTCAATTAGAGAAAATTTCCTGGAGGCTGGAGCGGACGCCCTCCCGTGCGATGTCCTTATGCAGAGTGTAAACCCGGACGAGCTATATCGAGCTACAAATGACCCACTGGGTCAACGTCTCGTCGCTACCAGGGACCAAGGTAGACCTCTTAGAGCATTGACCAAGCATATTCTTTTATGGTGTGCTTGAAAAAGCTGATGGGCCATACATTCTGGCATGACAGCTTGAGAGTACATACCTGAGTAAAGGTATATCGGCGCCATCAATTCAATTCTCGGAAAGAATCCTGTCCAGATCTCAAGGCACCAGTGGGGTGCGGAATCAGTGACGTACCCGCTTCCAGGTGAGTCAACCGGCTAGCGATTTTCATTTGACGCGCTGGCGGACCCAGCCCAGACTTGGTCGACTGGATCAAAGAAATCAATTGTACCTTGAAGTAAGTATGTACCCATTTGGATAATCGATTTGATCGGTCATCGATCCTTGCTTGGAATATCAATATCATGTACGAAAGTGATATCACCAACAGGAGATATTTGTCTTATCTTCAACCATCACTGTGTTCGTTGCCGTTCAGTACCTATCTTATCCTCCCTGGCAACACAAATGAGGGACCCGACAAACAGAGATGACAGTCATGGGGCTCCTTTGGAGAATAAATGGTTTTTCTGTTAATCCCCCAATGACCTTCGAACATTTATGAGAATACCCACTGACTCTCAACCCGGTGATTCAGCTTCGGCTCGAAAGATCTTCCGCCTTCTCTTTAAAAGGTCGGTCATTCCCTGAAGTCGTTGTTGTGAGTAATATTTTTAATGTTCAGTGTAATCTCAACAAGGGTAGACGGATCAGAAATGTCAATGGCAAGCACGGTGTGTAAGTGGTTTAAACAAGGTTCTTGCAGGGAAGACATTCCATTTCTCAATGTCTAGTAACGATGTTGATTCACACCGCCATCGTCCACCATTGAGTGGTCAGGTAGTGACAGTAATTTTTTGCATACGTACTAGTAACCGAGATATCTTTTCATGTCCGTGATTTGGACGCAGAGTCGAAGACTAGGTCTTGAACACGAAATGTGGTGATTTGCAATCGGAATAAACCGGTTATCGAGGTCGCAAAATAGAGAGGGGGGAAGGAAACAGCCCGGGTAACTCGCGAATACGAAAGATAACGGCTTGCAGATCGAGATTGGTAATTTTTAGTAACGATATTCTGAGCAATTCAAAATCGAAGTGAGGTTTCGTAGTACGCGAGAAGTACACAGACCTGGCAGTAGAGGGTCAGACGACGAAAGGATTTGGAGGACATGTGCCAACCTAGCGTAGAAAGTGAACAAGTCTACTTGTCCTTTGACTCGGTCACTTGAGTGAACCGAATACTGGGCAAAATTGATCAACTACAAGGATCAGCTGGGGTGACCGGGTCGAGCCTAGACCTCGTTTAAGGTCCGTTATTTCCCAGGGACCTCAGCCCGCAAAGTTCAAAGTTTCAATGGTCCATTGGATGGAGTCTCAGAGATTCGAGATTCTTCTCGAAGCTAGTTCAAGTTCGGGCTGAGTCACAGAGGCATCGCTCCGAGTGACTAATTGCCTGACTAAGCCAAATCAACCTAAGTTAGTAAGCCGATCCTTACTTGGTTCCGCTCACAAATCTCGGCCATTCCGTGACTATATATTATGGCCAACATGCAGCTCAACATGCTCAGCATCACTCCAAACCATGACTTCTCTACAACAAACCCATGCACTCTTCAAGCCAATCAAGGTTGGCCGGATGACGCTTCAGCATCGCGTTGTTCTCGCCCCTTTGCCCCGTCTCCGCGCGCATGCCTCCCACATACCTGGGCCACAACAGGCATCGTACTACGCCCAGCGCGCCTCTACACCAGGGACACTTCTTGTCTCAGAAGGCACCTTTATCTCCCATGACGCAGGAGGATACCCCCACGTCCCGGGCATTTACACCGACGAACAAATCCAAGGCTGGAAAAAGGTACGTACTATATTTGTACGGCCACCGCCGGTCCATTTAAACATGGTCTCGTTGCCACGCTATAGATTACCGACGCTGTTCACGCCAAAGGATCCTTCATCTTCCTCCAGATCGCGGCGGTGGGACGCGGTGCCGAAATCGATTTTCTAGAGAAGCAGGATCCACCATCGCCATACGTATCCGCGTCGGCCGTCACCCTGACCGGCAAGCCGAAACCACCTCGTCCGTTGACTGAGGCCGAGATTCAGAATTACATTGCCACATTTGCAAAGGCGGCAAGCAACGCCGTACACCTCGCTGGATTTGATGGAGTTGAGGTGCATGGTGCAAATGGTTTCTTGTTGGATCAGTTCCTTCAATCAGTTTCCAATAAGCGCACGGACAAATGGGGTGGAGACGAGGAAGGCCGCACGAGATTTACGAGAGAAGTGGTCGACGCCATTGTGAATGCTGTCGGTGAAGACCGAGTTGGATTGCGAGTCAGTCCATGGAGTACCACCCAAGGTGAGCCCTAGCCTTTATACGGCTCTACACTATGATGCTGAATCCCAAGTTTTTAGACATGAAGATGCCAGACCCTCGACCAACCTTTGTATACCTCGCTACTGCGCTGCGTGACAAGCACCCAAGGATGGCATATCTTCATGTGATCGAGCCTCGTGTTTCCGGGACTGTGGACCAAGTTGAAGAGGCAGGGGAAGACAACGACTTTTTGCGAGAGATCTGGAATAGTGGGGAAGGCGGAACAGAGAGGACATTCATATCAGCTGGTGGCCATACTCGTGAGACTGCGCTCCGTGCTGCAGAACAGCAGGGTGGGCTCATCGCGTTCGGGAGGCTCTACATTGCAAACGTAAGTGTTGCTACGCTTTTCTCGTGCATAATATCATTGCGCTCACATAACATCGACTTGATTAACAGCCTGATCTCCCGGCGAGGCTACGGAAGAATCTCTTCCTTACACCTGGGGATCGGTCGAAGTACTACCTAGCGGGCAATCTGACACCCTTTGGATACAACGACTGGCCGTTTGCAGACGGCATTGCTCATGGGATAGATGGATCGCTTTGAAGTAAATGCTTTAGATCATATCATAGATTATATATCGTTACATTTGTATATCCAATCATCCTTTCTAATTCTATGTTCTCCCATCGTCATTCACTCGAAGTGACTCGTACGACGGTGACTCGGTAACGACCTATAATGACGTGGTGTCAACTCGAAGCACAACGTCTACCGAACCATGGGGGTGGTGTGTTGGCGCAGCAACAGCGAGCCAAACACATAATACCACATTCCATCTCTATTGATTTTCATGTCCTTGGCGTCTCGCCCGTATATATAGCCTTCCAGTTCATTAATCAATTAATCACCTCTCAACCCGTTCTACCACAACATGAGCACATCCGCTACTCCCAACGCTGGCACTTCCAATACCAATGCTGGCGTCGCACCTGATCCCACCGCAACAGGTAACACCGCCACTGTCCCTGCTACCAAACCGATCATCCGATAGGCTCTCAAACTTAGCCACTGCCAGTCCAACCTTGAGAAGATCGAATTACTCGACATGGGCAAACACAACTGGCCTACCTGGTCCGAAGCCATGATGAACCTACTCCTGCTCAACTCGTGCGGCGGATACATTCTCGGAAACCTCGCTCGCCCGAACCCGAATGACTCCCCCGAGTCTGCATCTAACTGGGATATCAACAACCTGTGTGTCATTGCCGCGATCAAAACGCGTTTCACGCCCACCTTCTGCGCGACGCCACTATTGCGAAGGACGCTTGGAGATCATCCTCATCCAGGATGCTCTTGGGGTGCACTTTAAACGCTCGGATCGCCTCTCGAACACTGCTACGCAACTTCGGGATCTAGTAGACCGCATCTTCGCGGTGGGCATACCACAGAAGGACGACTTTCTACTCATCTTTTTGATGAACGCCCTCTCTGTCGAGTTCCCGGCGCTCCGAAACCATATCGCAGACTGTGTCAATGCAAGCACCATCGCTGATCCTGACACGTCGGTTCACGCGCTGCGTCGCTTGGAGATGGAGCAACAGATCCTTGACAGCGAGAAGCAACGCCAAGGGGTCGTCGCACTCGCCGCCACCACGGGGGGACCAAAGGCGTACAACAAGCACTCACGCAAGTGTACCACCTGCTCCCAAATGGGGCATGATATATGCTGCACAAACTGTGGCGGCACAGGGCACTCCCATGATCAATGCTGGCGCCCCGGCGGGGGACGTGCTGGTGACCGAGATGTGATCCTAGCGGAGAGGCGCAACGCGAAGGCAGCAAAAGGGAAGGTTACTCCTCCCACCACCACCACCACCACCACCACGCCGGGACCTAAGGCTACCAGCAAGGTGAGGACCACTCCGGGGCTGCGCTATGACACGTCTGGTCGCGCATACATCCTGGATGGCGCCACCGGAGAGGCTGTTTTTGTGGCTCACGCTGCCGCGCCTTCGCCTGGACCGAGGGGGAAAGGAAACAGCCGGGTAACTCGCGGATAACGGCTTGCAGATAACTTTTAGTAGTGATATTCTGAGCGATTAATCGAAGTGAGGTTTTGTAGTACGCGAGAAGTACACTGACCTGGTAGTAGTAGAAGGTCGGACGACGAAATGACTTGGGGAACATGCATGCCAGTGTGCCAATCTGGCGTAGAGTAGGGCGCGGTGAAAAACTCACGTGTTTTTAACACCCTCCGTTTTTGACATGTTAAAAACGTGTTAAAAACAAATGAGTCACAGCCCGTCCATTTGACAGCGTAAATTGCTTGAATTTTCGACACTAGTACTTACCTAGTTTCTCAGCCTCGGTGGATCATGATCTGCCTGCCGAGTCATCCACAAGTGGCTCGGAACCCATACTTCACATTCGAGTCAAAGTCCGGAGCCATCAGAAAGCCAGGACGACCTCAGAATCAACCCCACTGACTATATTAATGATCCCGAGCCGGCTTCAAAAGGTCGAGGTCGCCCCGGTGACAATTGATTGCTTGCCCTTGCTATACGCTGTCACCGACGTGATGACCCGAGCAAGGCGAACATTTTTCGCTGCGCTGGGACTTCCAACGGCTGTGCCACTGCCTGGAAGAGTCAGAACCGCATCAAAAGAAGGATAACGACTCGTGCAGCTACGTGTCGTCATCTGCCACGTGAACTTCGGGAGCAACTTGATGGTGGGCTAGCTGTACAAGCTCCGTCAGCAAGGGGACTTGGACTTGGCATTTTTCCATCGACTGTGCCAGTGGAAAAGCCTCCAGGCCGGTCAGTCAGCCTTCGCAAACATGCCGCTGATCCCAATCAACCTTCTGTTCTTCCCCTGGCAGAGAAAACTCGACAAGACGAACTCACCAAGCAACTCGACGCAGATGTTGTGCATCTCTTCTGTGTTGGCGGTAAGCAGGTCTGACATCGATATGGTGTCGGGCCACAGTGTCAACTCGCCGGCCCGGGCCTGTCCAGACTTGATCATTCCACAGGAGGAAATGGGAGCCGTGATTCCCAAAAATGATTCCGGCTGGTTGGATGGTGATAATGAGGCAGTCGAGGATGATCTGGATTACCATGCTTGTGCTGGTGACTCCCTTGTCAACGAGAGAGTAGCCAACCTTGAAAGCTTGACTCATCACAAGGTTGCTAGACCTTCTGTTTGACATCATCCGACAGTGCTGGACTCGGATCAAAGTCAGTGGACCGGTCATTACATTTTTGTAGTTATTTTTGTGGCTAGAACGGATAAATATGGACATGTCAAAAACCTTTGCAGAGGCTGACAGAGTTTTTGACTGTTATAAACTCACGGATCGAAATTTTCACGGAGCCTTAGCGTAGAGACTCTGAACAAATCGGTTGTACTTGTTTCTCGAAGCCGGTTCGAGCATCGCTCGGAGTGACCAATTCCCTGACTAAGCAAAGAGTAAGCTGATCCTTGGTCCCGCTCACAAATCTCGGCGTGTCCACCGAGGGCCATTCCGTGACTATATATTGTGCCAACATGCAGCTCGACATGCTCACTATCACTCCAAACCATGACTTCTCTACAACAAACCCCTGCGCTCTTCAAGCCAATCAAGGTTGGCCGCATGACGCTTCAGCATCGCGTTGTTCTCGCCCCTTTGACCTATGGCGGAACAGGTGCACATTTAATCTCGCCGCGTTTTTCATGCGCTACCGCGTTTTTTTTGCTCGTCTGCCGCCGCGTTTTTTGAGATTCCACCGCATTTTTGGTGTTGTACCTTTTACCTCAGAGCTTTTTGTAGGCCAAACAGAAACGTATTGCTTTTT
>JBBPOJ010001418.1:0-13819 GCA_038091395.1 Leccinum rimulosum | reverse complement strand
TCTAACAACCCTTCGCGAACGCACGCAGGCCGTGCTCTCGCATCTCGTCAAGACTAACTCTATATCCACGTTCTTCAATGAGGCAGAGTGTCTCGCTGACTTCCGAGAAGGAGTCAAGCGTAACGACGACCGGCTCGACGACTCGTTTGAAACCTTTCATGACAATGTCCCGCTCACCATTTACGAGAACTACATTCCCTTTGTCTCCCGGTTTTTCGAGCAGCCCTGCAAGATATCCTCCATCAAAAACATCATGTCCTCAGGCTTCCCAGAATTCATCGCCCACTCGTCGGGCACGTCCTCTGGAAAGACCAAACACTTTCCGAAGTATCGTCATCCGGAACACATGTCCACTTCGACGACAGACTGTATGAAGGCCTCGAACCCCGTCAGCCAGTCGGGTGGAAAGAACTGCATCGTTTACTCCCTTCGCCATTTTCAAGTGATCCAAGGTCTTGACGAAGACGGGGATGTCAAACTAAAAATGCCAGTGTGCACGATGTCGACGGGCGTCGTCAGAATGCACAACAACATGGTGTGTGCTCCATCGATTGATACTCGATTCTGGCGCTCAATTGTCCCATCTCTAGCATGTTGACGGGGACCCGCGTCTCCAGTACATCCGGGGTGCGCAAGGATTTCGTTAGCATTGCTTCGAACGAATTGAAGCTGACTTGTTGATGTAGCCGCGACCCATTCCTCTCCGCTAGCCGTCTCCTTCATATCCAACTACAAGTCCTTCATGTTCATGCACGCGCTGTTCGCCCTCCAGGAACCCAAAGTCGAGCTCATCAATACCATGTTCAGCACCGTCTTCCGCGATTTCTGCCGCGTAATCGACGAGGAGTGGGATATGCTGGTCGACTGCATCGACGCCGGTTCGATCCCGGACCTAGAGAGTGTCGGCGACCTCAAAGACAAGCTCCAGGTAAGCGGCATCTTGTCGGCACCGCGGGAAATGATCGTTCATTTACTTGATGTGTTTGCAGAAATTTTTGCCTCGGAGTCCTGAACGCGCAAAGGAACTCCGCGAGATCCGCGGGGAGGGGAACGCACAGTCATCGCCCGGATGGCTGGCAAAGATATGGCCAGGGTTGCACGTCGTCATTGCCAACCAGGGCGGGCCTTTCCAGACCGTCGTCCCAGAAGTGAGTGTTTCCTGATGCGTCTGTAGTAATGCCATCGATCGCTTATCGCTCATCCTATTATCCTTATCTGCGGCACCGGTCAGATTCGGTACTACATTGGACCGGAAGTAGAGCTGCGCACGCTGGGCATCAACTGCAGCGAGACTTTCCTCGCGCTGGCGTACGACCCTCGGGACGCCAGCCTGTACAAGATCGTCGGGTCGGACGACATCGTCGAGTTTTTACCCCTCGATGTTCCCGAGGAAGCTAAACACGTCACACAGTCGGTGAGTCCTTCCATTTTTGTGGTCGGAAGATTGACGTCCAACGTTATTTGTCTTTCAAAGTGGAATGTCGAGGTCGGTAAGAGGTACGAGGTCGTGTTGACGACGAGAGATGGACTGTGGAGGTACCGTCTCGGGGACGTTATCGAAGTCGTCGGCTTTGACCCACGCGACGGCCAGCCAGTCATACGTTACGTCGAGGTTCGTTCATATTCATTCCTACACATCGATTGCTTTTGCTCACCATTTCTCCCATGACAGCGACGAGGGTGAGCAATGTCGACACTTGCCAAGCGAGAACGCTCAACGAACTCGCATTTTATGTTTTACAGGGTTTATATCCGTCTCGCAAGCGAGATGGTGACTGGGGAACAACTCATGGACGCGTTGCGCTCTACCACTGAGTCATTCGGGGTCGCTTCTGAACTGTGCGTTGCCCCGGATTATCGCGGGAGCATACCCCGGTACTGTTTCCTCGTAGAGCTGCAGGGAAAACTTGGTAAGTCCTCCCATCTCTCCCTTACTCGGCATTCTCTTGTCCCCCTCTCGTATTCCGAAGGCTGACAGACGATCCCACACCCGCCCCCTGGTCAATTCCACTAATTAGGTCCCTCGCCGACCAGCGTCTGTCGAGACATCCACGCCCACCTGGCAGACCACAACGAGAACTACCTGTGCGAGACACAGTCGGGCAAAATAGCTCCGCCAGTCGTGCGCGTCCTCCGACAAGGCACATTCGGGGAGTACCGGGACTGGGTGATAAAGACGACGGGGATGGCTGCGGGGCAGATCAAGGTGCCGCTCGTGATCTGGGACGAGGGGATGAGGGGGTGGTTTGGGGAGCGGGTCGTCGAGGAGTTTGCGTTTATTTGAGGTGTCTGAGGGGCGTCGAGGTTGGGGTAGTGAGTCGTGACTCCGACTCGTGAGTGGGGCAACTCGAATGTGTGTGTGGACGGCCCGGGACGGTGTTTATGTCAATACATAGAGGGTTGTTGTTTGTCGTATGCTCTGACGTATGTATGCACACATGAATCATATATATAATGATCTTTCTCTCGCCTGTTTCTTCGTCGAGATGATACGGCAGTGCACGTCTATAGAGCAAGCATCGTGTCTCACGTCTTGCACCCCACTTCCAGGTCAAATCTGCTCCCTTTATACTTGGTCTAACGCGTACGTGTCTGCATGCATGCACGGCGGACATGAGGGAGGGCTCGGGGCCGCCAACTCTTCCGGCGCGCGTATATTGCGGTCCGTTCCTGGCCTCACCTCGATGATCTATCCCGGGCCGGTCCAGACTATCAGACTGTCACGTTACTCACCCAGGCTCGATGAATGCGAACTTATCAGTGGAGAGGTGGCCGAGCAGATCCTAGAGGACAACCTACGACAAAGCCTGAACACAACGCTATATGATTACGACTCTATGAGGACTCTGCCACCGACTCGACTCGCCTGGCCCGGGAGTGGGCCCACCCCACTGTCACTCCATCGGACAACACATTTAACAGAACACTCCCCGACCCTACTATGCGTTATGAGTTAGTCTACTGCATCTAAACGCCAACCAACCTGACACGACTACTACTGCACGTCGACTGTACGAATGCTCTCCATCAATTCCTCCAATGGTGTCTCCGCCCGAATCTGCGACTTTATAAAGCTGTCCGTTGCGACGCGCCTGTACTGCTCTCGCTTCTGCAAAGCAAGCAGCAGCCCACCAAATGGTTGTCTGAGCCGAACGACGAGTCGGAGTGCACGCGTCTCTAGATCAAGTTGAGGAACGCCGTTTGAGAAATCCTGGTCGGCAAAGGTAGAGATCCATGGATAGACGAGAACTAAACCGTGCATTCCTAACAAGTCATCCTTGGTCTTGACGCGGAACTCTCCAAGAATACTCGATGTCGCGCGATAAACGGGGTCATCACGTTCCGAGGAGTGAGCGACTCGGAGGTTGGCGAGGGGGAAAACGAGACAAGGAAGTTTCAGTCGACTGGCAACAATCGACAGAGATGGGAGGCCATAGAGTTGTTGATACAACTTGACAATGGGCGAGCGATCGGGAAATGATGATCGTAGTGCATCGATCATCCTATCCATCTCGCTAGTCTCTATCGGTCGCGGAACGTGAGGGGGTTCTATGTGATCATAGACAGTGATGACTGTAGGGAGGTAGCTGTTGGTAGTGTTACCCGATATTCCAGTCCAAGAGAGAAGCGTGACATCTTCCGACTGCGTCAGGATGTGCTCGAGGAGGCGACGGACTGCTCGCTTGCCCTCGCCATATATGATCGGGAGTGAGACGTCAAAGATTCCGAACAACGAGTACGCGATGTCCTCTTCCCGCGTTGTCTGACGCTTCGAAGCCAGGTACAGCTTCTCCCGCGCGCGGTCTACCCCCGGTTCAATCGTGGCAAGCCTCTCCGTGACAAACTTTGTTGCCCGCTCCATCTCCGAGAGGATGATGGGGGATTCCTTGTGATTAAGGATGTCCAGACCGAGGTATGGCTTCCAGTCCTCCGTGTAAAATTGAATGACCTTTGAGGCAACGTACTCCTGGTATGTCCACCCGCGAGTGTTCCAGATGCTTTTCCAAAGATCGCCTTCTTGTTGCGACTCGGAGAGGACACCGAGGAGATGAACGATCGTGAACGCTGCGCGACAGTACCACCGAAACATGGCGACAACAGATTCCTGTTGAACCCCCTTGTCTTCCTGATTGACGCAGCACGTATCGCTCCATGCCCACCGGAAACGGTGAGATTGAACCACATTACAGAAGTTGATGAGTTTTTTGATTGTGGGAGATTCGGGTAGTCTATAGATCGAAGTGTCCTCGACCATCTGGAATGTTGGCTCGGGAGGCTGCCACCTGTGCGAGAACATCACGTATTGATAGAATTTCTCCACCTCTTGCTTAATGCGTGCGTGGTTGAAACGATCATGGGTAGTCATTGCAGACCGAAGTTCGTCGAAAGCTGTTCTTCAAACGCAGCGGCTTGCTTTTTTTTATCATAGAGACGGCCAGTAACGGTGTCGATGAGCACGCGGGGTATGTCACGGATCGTGTCATCGACAACCTCTCGGATGTGTCCAGTCGTGTCGAGATATCGATTTCGCAGCTCTGTTATCAAAACGACATAAATTTGCATTCTCATGTGAAATGGATCCATCGGGCTCACCGCAGACTTGTGGGTCCGCCGAATTTTTCATCGTCGACAACATCATCTCGAATACACGGAACGCCTCCCTGCAGCGGCCCATGCTATGCAATACGGAGTATTTGTTCTTGTAACCTTTATAACTCGATGGGTCATGTTCAATAACCTGAGCGCACCGTCACTGCCGTCAACTACGCACGATGTGGCAGTCAATTTATACCTTGGTAACGCTGACGAATTCTTCCTCCAGTAAACCTGCTCGCGCCTTGCAGCATTTCAGAATGATATCGTTGATGTTCGTCGGGTCGAGCGAGAGTGCACAGGAATAATATCCAATGGCCGCATCATGGTCCTCAGTCGCGTCAGCGCGTTTCTCAAATTTCTTGATACAACGTTGTTTGAAATCTGCACATTCTTAGATCGCTCTCAGTGTCACCAATGAAACGACCCACCAAGTTCCCACTGCGGTCGATCATCGAAGGCGTGCGTTTCCTCTGATAGCTCATCCTTCATCTTTCGGAAACATTCCATCGCCTCTGTAACACGATCTTCTTCTTCTTCAAGAATATCACAGACTGCCCGATAATGATGAAACTTTGGAGACATGAACTGAATCGCACGAGAACAGTCAAGCCATTATAAACGACCACTCAGAGCACACTATACCTTGTTTACGCCTCCCAATACCTCATCGGCTGAATGACAATGCAGCCCCATCCTGGCCCATCCCATCAACATGGTACTCGGAGGCGAGGGAGTGAGCGATAACACGGCAGAGCAGGCTGAGAACGCCTCGACGTGTTTCTCCGCACTCAACGCTTTGTCACCAATGGCCCGAAGCCGTGATACACATCGATCCGTGAATTCTGACGGCAGGGATTGAAGATACTATAGTATGAAATGACGAAGACACTTGCCTTCAAGCCAGTTCAAGTCACTGTGCTTGATATCCTCGTTCATGGTGTTAATAATCTCGAGAAGATGCCCTGCAGCATCATATATGCAACCGCGGGAATACATAGTTTCACATTGAAGCTGGTTAGCGAGTTCTTGAACAGTTTTTTCGAGGTCAGCTATTTTTGTGGCATGGATGAAGCAAAATAAGTAAGTAAATCCACGGCCGGGCTGATAATAAACGCACCGGAACTCGTTTTCTGGGCACCAAGGTCTGCACGTAGTGATCTGACGGTCTCGTTGAATTGATTGGCTGTACGTTGGTAGAGGACTGTCAACGAGGTAAGGGTGAATATGGACTGGACGCACTGGAGTTTTCCTCTCGAGCATGAAGAGACAGGATGGTGTGCTTGAGGCTTTTGTTTTCCTCGTTGGCTGTAGCAAGCTGGTCACGGAGTCCTTGAGCAGATTTCTCTAGATTTGCCACAGTCTCGTCTAATTGATTTTCTGCGCATTGAGAAGTGAGCGTCAATGCGATTTGAATAAAGACAGAGAGAACGCACTCGTGCTGACATGCTGTGTGTGAAGGGCGGATGAAGCAAGCTGGTGACGGAGTCGTTGAATGACTTCCTCGATACTCGTTTCTGACAGAAGTAAATAACAGAAAAGGGAGCAGGCTGATAAACACACCTTGAATTTCATTCCGAACAAGTAGGGGCTCCACCGTGTCTCCAAGATTAACATTTTCCGCCCTTGAGCTGCGGGGTCCTGGCTTCAAGAGAATCTGTTTGAGTCGAAGATGTAGTCGGTAACGACATCTGATAGAAGTTGTGAAACTCACGTTGTCGCGGTAGTGTGAGGGAAGGATGTCCAAAATATGTCGAAGGATGATTTTCTCACCTGAAACGATTGCGATGTCGTAGCTTGGTGAGATGGCCATGGGCGAGATGGAATTGGAGCCAGGCATTTTGACTATTGCAAGGTGTTGGTGCGATGTGGCGTCCCAGAGTGAGAACGACGAATATCCAGAGGTTGCGATGAACCTCTTCTTGTGTGTCAGTGCGATCAATCTTATGTCGGCGGTCTCGGGAATGCTCCATTTTGAGAGTGTTGCCCAGGTGGACACCTCGAGACAGTGGATGTCACCTCTGTCAGACAAGACGAGGAATTGCTGGCCATCACTCGTCCAGGCGAGGCTTCCGTTGAATCCGCAGCTTGCGGTAATTCCAAATTGGGCAAGGAGTCGGCCGTCGCAACTGTCGTAGACACGAACAGACTCGACGTTCTGCGTGGCTGTTGCAATGAGTCGGCCGTCGGGCGAGAATTTGACCGCGGACAAGTTATATTCGTGCGCGAATGGGGAAAGCAGTCGCTGGCCAGCTGGAACTGACCAGACATTGAGCGTCCAGTCATCCGATCCGGTTGCGATTCTTGTCGAGTCGGGCGAGATGTCCACTACTCTCACCAGATTGCTGTGCGCTTTGAAGCCGGTCACCTTTTCGTGGTTTGTCGCGTCCCACACCGTCACTCGACCATCTTTCGTCCCAGCCACGATCCACTTTCCGTCCCGTGAAACTGCAAGGTCCCAAACAAGAGTGTCCATTGGCTTGCCCACTTCCTTGCCATCCGCCACCCTCCATCGTCGAATATTTCCTTTCATTCCAGCGCTCACGACATGCTTCCCATCGGGGAGAAACTTGACCGACCATGGCTTATCTTGCACATCGATCTCGATCGGGTTCGCGCCAACGATGTTGGAGGCGATGGCATTTTCACTCGAATCCCGAGTATCCTCCAGAACCTCATCTTCGGCGGTCTTTGGTTCATTGTTTCTGTTCGCAGATGCATCCACTTGCTGTCCGCTATCAAAGAGTCCTGAGCGGCTGTCCACCCCACTCGGTCCGAGTCCTTTTTCTCTTGTCAGTTCCCCAGTGCACCAATTATATTGCCCATGTATGTACTACTCACTGTCCCTCTTCGTCAGGCGTAACTTGGAAAGCATACTTGGTAGGCTGGGCTTGAGCTCGGTGTTCTTGATCGTTTACTAGTATGTATACTAAGTATACTCGGTACTAGTATATTGGCAATACACGTGTTCGCTGACTCTCGTGGGATAGTGTAAATAAAGTTTGAGGGATTCCATGGACGTACGGCGACTTAGAATTTCGGGTGGGGAATGTAGCACCGTCCGTTCGCGCGTCCCTAGCTGCTCAGACTAGCTTTATCATGATGTGAGGCTTCAAGCTTCAAGGTTCTGTTCCATCAAATTGATGTGGCGCTCTCAGGTTGTCTGAGACGAAGATTGCAGCCACCACTGCCGCGCTGCCAGTGAATCAACTCTGGAGATTAGTACCCACAACAGGTTTGATCCCTTTGGTACCCAATTCTCGCGTCTGACGTAGTCTCCCGTAAGCAGGAAGACAGTTGTTCCTTCTTTCGTCCGACGAGGTCCCTGTCAAAAATCCCGCGCTCACTCACGGAGTCACGGTACTCGGAACGATCCCTCCCCCCCAACTGCTTTTCCACGACAGCGACAGCATCTTCATTCCCGTCTTGGATCTCACTCCTAATATTCCGCGGTGAAGGTTTATATTTATACAATCATAAACTTATACGTAAAGTTGAAATGATAGTAACGAAACGAACTACTTCCTGGACCCATCTAGTGATCTGGGGTCCACTCAAATGAGCTTTGTGAGACTTCGAGTTCCTGTTCCATGATTAACTGCCTGATATAGGAGTCCGGAAGCGCCGTATGTTCAGGCTGATGTTCTGTCGACGAGAATAACAGTCCTGGGGTATTTTCAAGACGCTGTCCAGACATCTGACAAGGAAAACTCGATACTTCAACCTGAGCTGACTCAAGGGCCTCTTTCCACGGTCACAAGGGTTCGATCTCTTTGGCGTGGAACCTAGTCGTCGACCCCGCTCTCCAATGGCGTTGTCAGGTCTCTGATCATCACTCCGATGTACGCCGCGGCGAAATTGTATTTTTATAAACTCACACAGACGAACCGTCTAGACCGATCCGACGATCCGAATCCATACTTTTTTTTGTAGGCTTTTCCGCCCCTTTACCACATCGTACGGATCTACATTGGTTTCTGTACCGCCTCTCGTTGTCTAACCGAGACCTGCTCTAAAAAGAGAGATTCCGTTCCCGCGTCACCTCTTCCCCGGATCCGTCTTTCCCGAATCCGTCTGTCCCTGGCGTCTTACTTTGGGGTACAGAGACACGCGATGACCCTCGGAATGGGTGATCCATGAAGCAAGAAGGCAATAATAGAATAGAAGAAACGAGACAGATCCGAGTCGATCCTCCACTCCGTTCTGGCTCTGGTTGCCCCTTAGCCTCAGGCTCCTCTGACGAGCCTCGAGGTTCAACGTAACATTCACGCTTTATGGTTCAAGTTCAAGGTTCGACGGCGTCAACTCCAATCAAGCCTATTTGATTAACACTCGACAAAGCACACCTCCGTACGTACGTACAAGCATGCATGGACGGTAAAATACGCCACCACCCTCGAATGGGCGACCCGTGAAGAAAAACGCGAGAATAACTCTGTGGCGCCTCAGGCGGCCCATCCCTCGCAAGCTCCGGCCCTGGTCGTCAACGGGTCGAGCCTCGAGGTTCAACGTAAGTCATGTCCGCGTTTCATGTTTCAAGCTCAAGCTCCGAGCTCCAAGCACAAACTTACTTCCAGCTCAAAGTTCCGTGTTGACTTGAATTAAGCCTATTCGACAAGTGCTCGACATACGTACGTACGCACGCATACATGCACCTTCCCAATCTCAGTCCAGACTCAATCCAGACTCGAAGCCCATCCGTCCACCGATATCCATTGTTGAGCTTTTGCTTCATCTCCTTCTTTTCGTTACACGCCGGGACACTCATGGGAACATATAATGCGCGATCCGCCGTTCGCCACTCGCCGTTTGCCGATTGGATCACCGATCACCGATCACTGATCACTATTAGTGTTCAATCGTCCAATGATGCTAATCGTCCGCACTGGTTGGTCCATTGATTCATCGGGTTCATCGGGTTCATCGGATTCATCGGTGCACCAGTCCCAGCGGTCCGATCATCATCATATCTACAACTCTAGCCCGACGGGTCGGCGTTCTCCGAAAGTCGGACAGACGAGGTTCATGGGGCATTGGCCTGATCTCGATCATGATGGCATGATCAATGATGAGGACAGTCACGTGTCCGCCCCTTGAGGCCTGGAGGCCTGACACCCGGCCGGATGGACCTCCCGAGAAGTCCTTGCGGCCTGCCTCGCTCCCATCGATCAACAACTCAGATCTGCACATATCACCTCACCACGCCTCATCTCGAGATCTCTCACGTACATATGTCCATTCGGCACGTCGGCACGTCACACGCCATCTCGCCGCGTGGGGGGTCAGAAGGGGGGGAGGCCGGACAGAATGGGTGCACGGGGGTGCAATGCAACAACGATAGCATGCCGCGGTCCTAGGGTTCTACCTTATCTAGACGGGTGGGAGAACAACGCATGTTATCTATCGTGTTCTTCTTCTTCTTCTTCTGTTCCGCTGGCACAGGCCACGAGTCACGAGCCATGCAAACATGCAAACACGCAAACACGCAAACGCGAAACAGATTCAGACCCAGAGAACAACGCAAACACGACGCTGCGTTGCAGGCATTTCCTCGACGTTGTCGTTTCGTCGCAAACGTTTGCCTCCTTCCTTCTGCAGGTGCCAGCACTGCGAGGGTTTTTGACATTTGCATATTATCATTTGGTGCTCAGCCCGCACATTCGTTCGATACATTCATTGGCTTGTCCCTAAAAGAGTCACCCAAATCGTTGTATGCAGATGATTGGCAGATATGCTGCGAGTTGCTACTACTGTGTTTGCCTACCCTTTACTTGTTCTCTTTCACCCCATCCCGCGGCCCCCTTTCACCCTATTCACATCACCTTCCCTTTCACCCAAGGCGAGATCCGGTGTTTCAAGTTTGTTCGTTCGATGTTATTCTGTTCTGTGATGTGGATACATGCGTGCCCAAAGAGTAAAATGGAAAGGCGAAAGATAAAGAAAGAGCCCAAAGAATGCTAGTGACTGTCCCGAAAGAAAAAAAAAGTGTGTTGAAATCGAAGGGGTGTTTGGACGCAACATATAAAACAAGTGAATTGCATCCGCGGAGAAAGTGATACAGATAAAGGGAAGGGGGGAAAGAGAGAAACATGTGGGAGGCGAGGCGTTGATCAGCAACGCCTTGAGTGGCGCCCGGTGAAACGGGAGGTGGAGGCCACAGCGTCCGATCGGATCATATGTTGATGAGTATACGATAAAAAAAAACTTAATGCGTGCATGTATGTAATAAGGCCAGCGAGTGGAGAGGGTATCGCGGAGGAAATAGAGACATGCGTTTGATGCGAATATGATTGTGACTGACGTGGGTGTAGTTGGTGATGGAAAGGAACGTATAACTCGGTTCGTTTCTTTAAAAAAAAGTGGGGATCCAGTCCTGATCGGGGGACGTTAGCCGTGCTATCGATCAGGATCCGAAAGAAGCGGGCGCGCATACATACCGGTGATAGTGAGGATACATAGAGCTGTCACAAATCATGACAGGCCAGGGATACGAGGGAGAGCTCCGAGGTTGAGGACCCAGTCGCTGCCCGACTTTGGCTGTGTGAGCCCGAGAAAAACGGTTTGGTGCAAGAGGAGGTCGACGCGCTTCAACCCGAGGGAGAGCTCTGCCTCGGGTACGAAAGCGAGTTTGCAGCGGAGCCGAAAGGCGGCCTCGACCGCTCGGCGGTCGGTGATCATCCTCTGCTCCTCGATAGTGAGCTGCTCGTTGAAGGTCTTGTAGATTTCTCCGAAGACGTCACGGCAGCAGATGCCGCGTGCGTTCTTGACATCCATGTCCCATGAAAAGGGACCGTGCTCGAAAGTGATGAGCATCTTCGTCATAGTGCCGTTGGCGGCTGCTTTGCTGAGCTCGGCGTCTGTGAGCTTTGTGCGGCAGCCGCGGTCCTGGAAGACGATTTCGTCTACCGGGAATGCCATGTCGAAGCGGAGGAGTCGCCTCGATCTCCGTTGATCGTAGGGAAGCAACTGCCAGTGAAGATCGAAGGCAGGAGGTTTCATTGGCACTGCCACCAAAGGATCAGATAAGGTTACGTGATCACCGATAGCGTGGAAGGAGGCGGCGCGGCAAAAATGCCACAGAAAAAAAAAGGCGCAAGCGCGCACTCACCCAAGCGCGATCCCGGGGGAAGGACGTTTGGGATGTTGTAGAGAGAGCTAGCTGCCTTCTTGTAAGCTAGGATCTCGCCGTCGCTTTCGCACGAGTCGTAGGGGTGTGCGTTCCTGGTTCCCTTGAGAATGGACTTCAGGGGCTTTGCAGGCTGTCCAGCAGTTGGATTGGCCCTGGATGACGAGGGCGACCTGACGGGAGTCTCGGGACGGCGCATATCTGCCCTCGTAGCGGGACGAATGTGGGCGGCGTAAGGCTCCTCTGGGAGGAGTGAGAGCTTCTTGAGCTTTGGAGTGTCGGGTATAAAAGACGGGTTGGTTGGGGAGTGACGTTGCTTGAACATGACGATCGTGATGAAATATAAAAGTGTCGTGGACGAACGAAAGCGGAGGCGGAGGGCGACGTGGAGAGACCAAAGGCTCTGTGTGGGCAAGAAAGGGTGAGGGGCACGTGCAGTGGGTGTGCGAGATGGCGAACAGACCTAATAGGAGACGGCACCACGAGCGAGTGCGGTCGGAGTGGCCCGCGCAGTCTTGCTCCGGAGACCTAGAAAGGGGGCGAACGAGGGGGAGGGGATTGTGAGGGGGAAATAGTACGCGGTCAGGTTATAAGACCCCCTCGAGTCGGACACGAGGCGGTCAGCCATGTCAATATATGGGACCCAATAGACTGTAGCCAATCAGATCATCACCACACGTGATCAGATATACCAGCGTCTACAAAGACGCTTGTAGCAGTGCCGGGAGTCATCTTGAGTCCGTGCCCTGTGCCCCACTGGTTCTACAGCAAACTATAGACCCACGGGGAAACTCAGGTACATTCCCTCCTTGACGTTCCGTAGAGAACAATCCAGAAACCTGACCTCCCTGGAATCAACGAGGCTGTGAGTTTTTGCACGGCAAAAAGAATATTTACCGTGTCTGTCAGTCTGGCCTGTACGCCTTCCATATGATAGAATCGCTCACTGGCAGCCCTGCACGCGTGACGCAGCACAGCGCAGTCAATGTATTTGCACAGCATCCCGTTTTGGTAAACCGTGCGAACAAATCAAATTTCACTCGTCCGACGACGCACTCAACGATGGCGACGCACGCGCTGTTCGAGACGGCCTCGGGCTATGCCGTCTTCGAAGTCAAGCTCCATGATCTCGTCGGGTCGCAGACAAAGGCCGTCCAAGACTCGATCACAGACTTTTCAACGTTCTCAAAAATGGTCTCCCTCCTCAGCTTTTCCCCCTTCAAGAACGCCGCAGACGCCCTCGAGAACATCAACGACATATCAGAAGGTACGTACCGTACCCGACTCATCTACTCCATCTACTCACCACTACCAGGCATCCTGAACGACCATCTTAAATCCCTCCTCGAGCTCAACCTCTCCAAGAGCGGTAAAAAGTCCCCCAAAGTGAAGCTCGTCGTTCACGACGCCCCACTCGCCAACGCCATCTCCGACGGCACGGGAATAAAATGCGACGCCTCCGAGGATGCCCAAGAGATCCTCCGCGGCATCCGCCAACACGCCCACCGCCTTCTCAAGGGCCTCGACGCAACCGACCTTGTCAAAGCCCAGCTCGGCCTCGGCCACTCCTACTCCCGTGCAAAGCTCAAGTTCAACGTGAACAGGATAGATAATATGATCATCCAGGCCATCGCACTCCTCGACCAGCTCGACAAGGACGTCAACTTATTTGCCATGCGCGTGCGCGAGTGGTACGGCTACCACTTTCCCGAGCTCATCAAGCTCGTGCCAGATAACCACCAATATGCACGGCTAGTTCAGTTCATCGGCGACAAGGACAAACTTAATGAGGACAAGCTCCCCGAGTTGGCGTCCTTTGTCGATGGCGATGACACTCTCGCACGCAACATCCTCGACGCCGCTCGCGGTTCCATGGGCTCATCAATCTCTGAATTCGACATGCTCAACATCTCATCCTTTGCTGTGCGCGTCGTCTCCATCGCCGAGTACCGCAAATCCCTCGTCGCATATCTGTCCGAGAAAATGAACCTCGTTGCGCCCTCGCTCACGGCGCTCCTCGGCGAGCGCATCGGTGCGCGGCTGATCAGCCACGCGGGCAGCTTGACCAACCTCAGCAAGTACCCCGCCTCGACCGTCCAG
>JBBPOJ010001417.1:0-13820 GCA_038091395.1 Leccinum rimulosum | reverse complement strand
ATCAATACATGCACTGGCAGCCCCGGCGTGTGCACTCACCCCATTAGAAAGTTCGAATGCGTACGCGGTGAACGTTCCTGGATCTTCACCAGAAGGGTAATAATAGGTAATGGTGTCACCGGAGCACGTCCAGTAATTGAGACAGGACGCATCCGTCGTAGATGCAATTCTTGCAAGCCAAGCACACGTGACACAAGTAGAAAACCCGACGAGTGTCGAAAGGAGTCTGCAGCATATCTGCTCCAATTAGTATTCTCAGGTGAACACTCGCGGATCGGATTGTGCGAGCCCATCACAGCACCGAAACTCAATCGGAGCCCTGAGTCTCTACCGCGGACGCCGGGGGAAGGGGAAAGTTGCATTTCCGCACAATCCCAGGTTAATGGGAGAGACCACAGGGAAGATTTGTGCACAAACAGCCTCGTTTCCTGGGGCCCAGGCATCATATTTGTGTCGAGAGCGAAGATCATCTCAGGACAGACCACGGCTTGTCCATTTCCTTTTCAGTGAATTCACGGTCGAATGCTTTCCCGTGGTTGCTACCCCTCTCTTTGACGTTGAGAACTGCGAGCACTTGTCTGAACAGGCGTCGCAGACATCGACGCGTGCCCAGTGGGTTACCGGACGGTCCCGTGTTGGACGATCGACATTTATAGTCACGGTCGCAATCCCTCGGGCCCGTCGGGAAGGCTTGGTGTAACTTGATATAGACTGTGGCCCACTGCATTCGGATTACAGTTCTTCCCCGCGCTCGACTCGGGCCACAGGTGTCCACTGCCAGCGGGTCAATGTCCTAAGAACGTACGTAGTTTGCAGGTGCAAGTGAAAGTGAGTCCCTTGTGCATGTGATGGTCCACCATTGATCCTGTGGGCGGAGAAGTGTTCCACTTTGCGCTGACATGCGTGGGGTAGAAAAAATGTTGAATGGACGGAGGTTGGTTGATTCCTTCAGGCAACTATCATTCAAGCAGTCACGACACCCACGTCGTGAATCATGAATTGTGTACTACCTTTGGCAGAAACGCCTGTACGACTGTCGAATTAACTGCACCTTCTCCCTTGATAGTTAACCACCTCCCTAATCGGTGCTCCTGACCTAGTCCAGCCACCAACAATAGGGCCTCAATTCCGGTTATTTTGACCGTCGACGAGTTTCCATTGACACCCCCCGTTGTCGCGACAGAACTTGGATCAGCCGCGCCAACCCACGACGTACTCTTCAGGAATCCTTTGGGTGCGGAGAGAAGCTGAAGAGAGTTGACGATACCTAGGGCAGGAACTGTCCCCATCAAGGAGAAGGATTTCAGTCTCGAGTCGATTTTCCATATTCGAATGGTACCGTCCCATGACCCTGAGTGCGTGGACTGTCAGAAACGACAATAAATAGGCAGGCAGTCACGTACCAGAAGCAAATATATCAGAGTATCGCAGGCATGCTATTGACGTTATCCATCGTGGTGTCTTGACGACGCCTTCAGTGGATGACTCGACTTCGTGTAAACCATGACAAACTCCCTGTGTGAATACTGGTTTCTTTTTCTGAGTGTTCCATAGACATATTGAACTAGCCGGGGAATGTCAGTTATCTTATACGTCGAGGAAATAGGAACATACCCTGTGTCTCCCCCGCTGACAAAATTCGTTTCGTCGACCAGTGCGACACACTCAATACTGCCTTCTACGAACTTTTTGGATTTTTCAGCACTTTTCCTCTTCCCATCTTCCCCATCTGCGTCACTTTCATGCCCCTCCAGCGCACCCCCTTCTAGTAGTTCGCGCAGCGCACTCTTCCCACCACCACGGAATACGAGCTGGCTTTCCTCTGGAATTTTCCAATATCGCAGTGTTCGATCTCGGGCTCCGGCTGTGACGGCTGCCTCTCCACGGAGAGCATCTACGGAAAGAATGGTATCTTGGTGACCGAAGAGCGTTTCGACATATCCCAGAACAGAGAGATCAAAAAGTTTGATCGTGCGGTCGAAAGATCCGCTGTATAGTTGTAGAGTACCTTTGCGGAAGGTCAGACTCTTGTGATACAGAACGACACCTTCAATATCAGCGATGATTAACAAGAAAGGAAAGGATGCACCCACAGAAATTATGTCTCTGTGTCCTCCAAGGCCTTTTACCCATAAATCTTTCTCCACGTCCCAAACGCCGACCTTTTTATCTTTCCCGGCACTCGCAAGGTATTGACCATTGCTGCTGACAGCCAGGGCCAGTACCTCGTCCGTGTGACCCTCGATGTCGAACGGATTCGCTCTCCCCTTTCCTTTGCCTTTTGGGTCTGGACGCTTCTTGTAAAATGTGGCTATTTTTTGGCCAGTATGAAGGTTCCATTTATTTATGGTACCATCTTTTGAGGCAGTGAAGAGGTATTTGGTGTCTTCGGTAGCCACAGCTGACGTCACGGACAGCCGGTGGCCGCGGCAGTGGAGGCGCGAAGTGGGGGTGAAGTCGTACTAGGTACATAATAGGAACGTGAAGAGGGATGAAGACATAGATGTGACTCACGGCGTCCGCAATGAATAGATGAACTTTGCCAGAATGCTCAAGTACGTCTTGGCGAAGACGTGCTGATATTAGTTCCTTGTCAACATCAGCAGCATCAAATTCCCCCTCAGCTGCACGAATAACATGAAGAGTGAGTATCGCTTGATGATAAGGAGACTCACCAAGTCCCTGTGTCACGTTCTGCAGGTAGAACTTCGCGAGTCGGAGACGCTTCTGGGCGGGTGTCTCGTCGACATCCTCATCTCCACTGGACTCGGGCTCGTCTCCTGCGCGGAGATCAAGATCGTCGATGTTGGCGTCATCCTGATCCGTCCTGTCCGAGCCTAGTTCCTCGTCCTCGCGGCGTTTGTTTGGTTTTGACTTGGGTTGCGACCCATTAGACTTGGAATGCCGTGCAGACTTGTCCTTGTGAGGCTGTTTCTTTGTGCTTGTGGAAGAAGCGGAACGTTTTCGTTTCTTGGATGCAAAGAACGCGTCTGGCATCGTTTTTAAGTATTTGTCGATCGAAAAAATCAGAGGAGACCAAGGTAGGTCGCGGCATTTGCCGAGATCACATGATATTGACATGTCCTTTTTTGGAAAGCTATCATATCTCTTGCTTAAATTCCGATGGCAATCCGATTGCGGCCGCTCTCTCCGTATTTGCATTGCAACCAGCTAACGCCCATCATCATCCGCAAGAAATCCTTGACATCGCTCGCAACGATGAGCAGACTCACCATCGACGACCTCAACCCTGCCATCCGCAACGTCCAGTATGCTGTACGTGGCGAACTCGCGATCAAGGCAGAGCAATATCGCGTCAAGCTTCAGCAGAACCCGACCTCCAGCGGACTCCCTTTCAATCAGATCATCTCCTCAAATATCGGAAATCCCCAGCAAAAGGGCCTCGACCAGCCCCCGTTGACCTTTGTCAGACAGGTATGTACATCCTGCTCGGTTGTTTTTACCGTAGCGTCACGCGGAATCAGTTGCACTACTGACCGCTGCTCTCAGGTTGCGGCATTGATGGAGTACAGGGAACTCAAAAATCTTGCTCCGCATCTTTTCCCAAGGGACGTCATTGCCCGTACAGATGAGCTGTGGGAAGAAATCGGCTCCATCGGTGCATACTCGCATTCTCAGGGTGTTCCGCTCATCCGCAAGCACGTCGCTGAATTTATCCAGGGTCCGTTTCTTCACCCTTGCTCGTTTCGTTGCATTGACCTGTAGTGTCCACCTCAACGTGTTTTCTCGCGTGTAGCTCGGGACGGACATCCGGCAAACCCCGATCATATCTTCCTCACAGGGGGTGCTTCCGCAGGTGTATCGCTCCTTATATCAATGCTTATATCCGAACCCGGAAAGTCAGGATTCCTTATCCCTATTCCACAATATCCGCTTTACACTGCAACTCTCGCCCAATATTCCGGGGTGCCGGTTCCCTACTACCTCGACGAGGCCAATGGCTGGAGTACATCTTGTCCCGAGATCAGGTCGCATCTCGAGAAGGTTCTCCAAGAAGGGAAAATCCAGCCGAAGGCTCTTGTGATCATCAATCCCGGCAACCCTACTGGTGCCCTCATGGACAGGAAAACTCAAGAGGAGATCGTCGATCTTTGCGAGCAGTACAACCTCGTCCTCCTCGCTGACGAGGTGTACCAAACCAACCTCCACCGCCCACAGACACATCCGTTCACCTCGTTCAAAAAGGTCGTCGTCGAATCTGGCAAGAATGTCTCCCTTGTATCCTTCCACTCCATCTCAAAGGGTGTCTTTGGCGAATGTGGTAGACGAGGCGGTTACTTTGAATGTACCAATATAAGCGATGAGGTCATCGCTATGATGTACAAGATGGTCAGCGTTGGTCTCTGTCCTCCCCTCCAGGGACAGATTGGTGTCGACTGCATGGTCCGTCCTCCAAAGCAAGGGCAGGAAAGCTACGTGCTCTGGAAGAAAGAGACTGACACAATCCACAAAGCTCTCGCTGAACGCACATCTCGCATGGTAGCCGCTCTCAACGCCGTGGCAGGCGTTAGTTGTGTTGACTCTCCGGGTGCCTTGTATCTGTACCCTCAAATTCAGTTGTCCAACAAGGCGAGCGAAGCTGCACAAGCTGCGGGTAAAGAGCCCGATGCTTTCTACGCCCTTGCCCTGCTCGACGCGACCGGCATCTGCGTCGTCCCTGGGTCTGGATTTGGACAGAAAGAGGGAGAGTACCACTACCGGTTGACATGCTTGTGTCCTGGTGTAGAAGAGTATGTGGGCAAGCTCGTCAAGTTCCACGAAGACTTTACAAGCAAGTACCCCCACAATTGATATCCCTGCTACATGTTCTGTTGTTTATGTGAATACGTGCACCCCACTTAGCGCTCATCGTCGTACATACTATGTAACTAGCTAGAACATACACTGTAATTTATTGATGCAAGTTTGTCGCCTTGGTTGCGTGCCGTCATGTCGGTTGCACCATCGTCATCGTCGGTTGCCCACCGCGAGTCCATCGCCCGTCTCCTCACACCTCTGCGCCGCGTCCGTCCTTCTGTGGCATACTACCAACTTGCCGCGCACCGCATACCCACTCTCTGGTCGTTGTACCGCGGTCTCCAAAGGTATGCTGAGCGCGACAACGTAGGTAACCGCATTGTCTGTGTTCCAGGCATGGGCTAAAACTGCACCTCAGCTGAAATGGCGAATACGCACACTCTTTGAAGCGAAGAGACATACGATCCAAGCGCACATTGCAAAAGCACAGCTCGAGCGGGCATACCAAGTGAGAATCCTGGCTGCACTACCCGCAACGCGACTTCTCATACTCAAGCTTCAACGCAGTGGCTCGACGTTTTCGTGCGTGCAAAACGGGGCGATGCATACTTGAAGGCTGTTCTGGACAGATATGACCGCATGATCGGTAGCAAGCGCGAGAGGAGAGAATTTGGTCGGCTTGTCAGAGAATCGTTGGTATGTGTCCGTGCATTACACGAACCCTCCTTCATCACATTAACAACATCACGGACGCTACAGGAAGAGCAGACACGCCTACATACTCGCACCATCTTCAAGGGCTCCTTCATGCGCCCAACGTTGTACAACAGGCTCCTCCCACGGCTGGTCCCCCAACCAGTCAGCATCTCATGCATGATCCACAAGCGACGTCTCGGCAGAGAGCGACGGTACGAACAATCCGTCGAGTTGACGGAACGAATCAAAGACCTCGAGATGGAGAGCGCGTTTGAGAAGCAACTGCGTCGTTCAGGCGAGCGTTTCGACCCTGTGTTCAGCGACGACCCGAATGCATGGCGTGCGTACTCTGACGCGCGCGTACTACTACGTGGGTACATACTGACGCGAACGCGAGATAGTGCGACCCTTGCGAGACAAGCTACGGATTACACAAAAGGCGAGCGAGAACGACCATGATCGTCTGTACTCGGATTATTCCCCGTCGCTCCTCCTGCGGGGCGTTCGTGCTCGTAAAGAAAAGATTCGGAACAAGACACGTCAGTACGCACACGAGCGCGCAGGAGAAGTGTTTCCGTCCACGCTTGCGCGTATGCGTCAGGGCCCACCTGCGCATGTGCTCGCCAAGATGACGCCCGAAGAGCGGAGGGTGGATAAGATCGTGAGGAGCCCCGGTGAAGCGGGCTACACGGCAACGGTGAAGATGAGCATGGGGAGGAAACTGAAAGATGAAGGGATGTGGAGGTTAGAGGTTGGAAAGGAGGACGAGTGGGAGAGGCTCGAGAAAATGGAAGATGTGATAAGAGAGGAGAATCGACGAAGGCAGTCGACGGAAGGAGGAAGTGTAAGTCAGAGCTGACGGATTTGATAGGTATATCTTTCATACCCACCTTTGTTATTTCTAAATCACCTCGCACAAAGGAGTTGGCGGCCAGAGGCACATGTATTTTTATGCACGAAGGATCTCCTGTATATCCGGTAGCGTCTATGGAGGTATACTTAAGGCTAAAGAAGACACAATTGGTATTCGCAGTGGCATTCAGCGCAGGAGGACGAGTCACTAGTATGCGCCCGCGACAACGTTCAATCTGGTGCTTGAAAGCCGAGGCCAGCGTCAGAGCTGACCAACCAGTTTAGGAATGATATGAAGCACAGGCACTACGTTACATATCACAATGTACCCTCGGCATGAGTGAGCCAAACAGTAAATGCTATATTCACAGGAAGAAAAACACCACGTCTTGCCATTCTTCCCCCGACGATCAACTAGACAGAAGAACCCAGATCCGAATCATTCCCCCTGACATCCTCAAGCTGGATTTCCTCGCCACCCTCCTCGCCCGAACGGCTAGTACTCTCATCCACGAACAAGATCGCAGAAACAGCATTACACGAAGTGATTCCGAAAGCACTATCAATCCCTACCACCCGACCACGCCGGGTGTCCTTGTCGAACATCTCCCGCATGTTGATCACAAACCGGGGAAAGATGGGGAACATGGTGACGACATAAAAGAATGAGAGGATGAGATACCAGACAGGGGCCAACGGGTTGTCGAAGTTCGTTATCGCGTTGGGGATATTGTTGAGCAAATTCCTATGTCGTTGCGCAAAACTTGATCAGCGGTGCCATGATAGATTGCGCGCGCGCGCCCACGGACCACCAGTATGAGCAAAGATGAGATGAACGACGTACAAAAAGAGATAAGCAACACCCTCCTTGACGATCAAGGACATATATCGGTTGGGCTCCCAAAAACCCGTCGCCTTGTACATCGTGAGTGATTGCTTCACCAACTGAACGAGAGCGAGGATAAACACTAAGAGATCGAAGAGAATCGGCCAGGCGATCATATATTTCTCGTAAGGGCCGATTACAGGATACACCTCGGTGCAAATCGAATAATCGAGCACTTGAATGGTTCCAACTAAATGAAAGACAGAAGGGAGTAAAGTTCACATGTGTACTCATCATTCCGACTGAGTGGTGTCATACCTGTGGCATCAACGTATGGATTTACAAAGACAGCTGTCCAGACGATTTGTTTAACTACATTGACCGTGTAGCAGAGCAGAAGGATGGTAAGGATGACTTTTGAGCGATTCCACATTGCATGAACACGCAGAACCACTAATACTGATCAAAGTCAAAGTATCTCAAATGAAATAATACAATGACAGAGAACATGTGACTCACATGAGGCGGCACAATAGAACGCTGCAAATGCCCAATCACCCGAGTAACCGAAACCAGCACCTTTGGAGGTATAGATAGGATATCCTCAAGGACATGGATTGACCATGCTTACACCTAAACTGATTATGGACAGGGATGATCATTGGAATGAAAACACGTACGTCTATCGCCGCAACATACTCTCGTTAGAAATGGATTCATTCATTTATTGAAAGAAACAACTAACCTTTACAGGTCCAGGCAAGAACGTGCTGCCAACTTGAAATAATCATAGTCATCATAGTGAGCCTCGACTAATTTCTTGAACGTACAAAATGATGTTTTTCTTGAAACCACATTAAAGGGCATAGGTTTTACTTTGTATGCATGACTCACATTGCATAATAGATGCCAGCGTAACGGACCTGTGTGATTCAGAGTGTTGTGATTGTGAGAGCAATGTGTTACACACAATAAGATACAATATGGTCACCCATGTCCAGGGCTGGTTCTGCAGTGGGATCAGTGAAGGAATGATCGCTTTGCAATAATTATTGCCTGACCCAAATATACTCAACCTATGGAGATATTGATATTAAGCGAACGAACAACAAGGGAGAGGCAACATGTATACCTCGCTGGGAAACATGAGAACTGTTGACGAAACAGTCCCAAAGTTTAGCGTTACACATGTAAAGTGTGCACTTGCTCACTATAATCATAGACCATGACGGTTAATGTTGCAACTGCGGGGCAGCAATGATGTCAGATTGATAATCAATCATATGATTTGCAAAGAGCCATACAGGTTATATCATTGTTTGAGAGCTGTAGCTGAACGGTCGACTGTAGGTCAGACGACATGGCGCGACAGTGAGCGGCAGTTCTGGATAGTTAATAGCGAAAGGCAACGAGGATGAAAGGATTAAACCGAGTCTCCTGGCAGGACATATGTGTAGCTTTTATTGCCACCCGAAGCGTGGGGTCAGCCAGCAAAGCATTCGATTTTCTGATACAACTCAGGGATGCGACTCGTCGAAGATGCTGTCAAGAACTTGTCGTCCACAGTCCACGACAAGCAGAATTACCAAACCGGCGCATAATGAACATAGCATCCGTTACGAAGCCGCATTAGATAATTTGCGTGCGGCCTTATCCGGCCTTATCGGCACTTTTTCGGCACTTTTCACACTGAGGTGCTAGGCTGCGGAAGTTGCTCAACTTGGTCGTTGAGCGCTGAGCGCTGAACGGTCGACTCCATTGGCACATCAGATGATATGGTGTAGAAGCGGACGAAAATGTCTGGAAATAATTTGAGTTGGCAGCAAAGGACAAGGATCAGACCGAGTCACCCTGGCAGGGATGTGCACTGGCTGCTTATTGCCAGTTTGCCACCCAAAACATCCGTCGGTTATCAGTACTTCAGTGCCAAGTCGCTCGAAGACAGATTCTAGTATTTCCGTTGTCCCCGAGTTCTGTTTCAATAGGTTGATTAAATATACTTCAATTAAATCGGACATACACAACAACTTCACCAGCTATGGCCGACCGTTCGGTCTCACCTCAGCCTGAGGATGGCGGGGTACCGTGCACGGTAGCACTTCTGCAAATACAACTAGGCATCAGTCTCCGTGTTTCACACGGGTATGGACCCGCATCGCAATGCGTGACCAGCGTGCGTTGGCGCAGCAAACGATCGTGGCGATGCGCGCGACACGAAGCCGTCATGGACTGGCATCCTACGTAAGACGAGGCACGAATCCGACGTAGGATTTTAGTCTATGCGTGAGAAGCGACTAGTGGCGCACCACCTTTCTTTATTTCTCTTGCCCACAAGTTCGCATCCCCGCCGTCCGTACTACGGCGGGACTCCCGCTCCTATGAGTTCCTCTCGTTATTTGCACACCCGCCCACCACTCCCTCTCACAGGCTTCGTCCAAATTTTTCATACTTCAAATTTTGTCTGACGCTGCTCCCCTGTTATTCGAGCGTAGCTGTTCGCTGCCCAGCCCCTGCCAGCTCGCTCGCCCCAACAGCACAGTCCAGTTTCGGGCCAACCACGTACTAGCTTCAGCATCTCCTGTATCTACGGTTACGTATATACTATATACTCTTTCTTTATCCGAGACGCCACGCTCGTCAAAGATGGCTCGCACATCCGCTACGACCATCCTGCCATCTAAGCACCAAACGCATACATATCGCAATATATCCAAGTTGGATGAAGCTGTTGATGCGATCACGGCAGCAATTTGTGGTACAAGTTGATAACACTGCTTCCTAACTTCGCAAGATACTAGGTGTAGAGATCTTGGCAAGTGGTATCAATTTAATATCCGTCGTTGATCAAAACACGGATTTTTTTCATGGTGGGTAATGCGGGGTGTTCCTGCGGGTGGGGATTTGGCGGATTGCGCTCCTGAATGCACCGATTAATCATTATTGCGACGAAAAAGGGATCGGGACAGCTGTTGATGAACAAGGCGCCGGAAGTGGAAGCAGTGCAACTACCTGCTGAGGGTGCTAGCTGGTTCTGTGTCGACTTGCAAGCAAGGTAACGAGGTGAAGGTGATATGCCGCATTCATCAATGTCAAGGTGGCGGCGAGTCGGTTTGGGTTTGAGGTCGTGTCACGTTCACCAGGGACCGCGGAGTGCAGGCGACGCAAACGACAGGCCAAACCTTGATCACTAGAATAGACCAGCACGAAGCTAGGGACAAAAGGGAAAAGAGGGGGCGAGCCTACGTATACAACGGAAACACAACCAAACAAGACGCGAGACCACACAGACGCACGGGCCAACAAGGAAGCTAATCAGACTCTCTGACAGGTCGAGACGTGTGAAACGGTGTGATGTTCTAAAGACGTAAATTCGTCGAGATCCCGCTGGTTATTCTTGGCAAGCTGCGATGGGGTAAAGTAGCTTGAACCCCGACAAGCTCCAATCGACGTCGTTACCGAAACACGTACTGTATATGTACAAGGCAACATACGTAGTCGCGGGTTACCCGGCGGGTACGAACAAGTTGGCCAGTGAGCGCTAGTGAGCCAGGAACGCACTCGAAAGGAAGCCAAGTGTCGGCCACGCAAGCAGGCGCCACACGAGACGGAGATTCAATTTAGTTCTCCCGGATAATTTAAGGCACGCGACAGGAGGAGAAGGAGAAAGTAGGAAAGAGATCATGAGGCTGTATTTATACTCTATTCTGGAGCGTGTAATAATTCCATCCATGACCTTGAAGATGTGCCTTGAGTACAGACTTGATGTTTAGGAATGATACTGGTCATCCCGGGCCGCAGCATTCGATTTTACCCACATCCGCGCAAAGATGAAGCACCTCTTAGTATAAAATAATAATATTGCACTGTGAAGATCCAGCACCCTGGTTGGGGGTATTTAGGAACGAACGAAACTATAACAACCATATTCATCACAAGAAAACATCACGTCTTGCCACTTATTCCCCAGACGATCAATCAAGCAGGACAACTCCTACGCATCGTTTCCTCTACTAACCTCCAGCTGGATGTCCTCCCCACCCTCTTCACCCGGATGGCTACTCCCATCCGCGAACGCGATCCCAGAAACGATCACAGAACGCGAAGAGATTCCAAAAGTACTATCAATCCCTTCCAACCGACCACGGCTGTCCTTGTCGTAAAGCTGACGCATGCTGATCACAAATCGGGGGAAGATAGGGAAGATGGTGATAATGTAAAAGAGGTTGAGGATAAGAGACCAGAGAGGGGGCAACAGTTCCCCATCCGCGTTTGATATCACGGCGGCGATATTGTTAAGCAAACTCCTGTGTCGTTGCGCAAAAAATCATCAGCGGTGCCATCCTAGGTTGCGCGCGCGCAAGGACCATTAGTAGAAAAGATATGACGAACAACGTACACAAAGAGATAAGCAACACCCTCCTTGACGATCAAGGACATATATCGGTTGGGCTCCCAACGCCCCGTCGCCTTGTACATCGCGATTGATTGCTTCGCTAACGGAACGAGACCAAGGATCAATAATAGGGCATCGAAGAGAATTTGCCAGATGACCACATATTTCAGGTAAGGGCCGATTACAGGATACACCTCAGTGCAAACCGAGTAATCGAGCACTTGGCTGGTTCCAACTAAAAATGAAAGACAGAAGGGGGTAAAGTTCACATGTGTACGCATTATTCCGACTGGGTGGAGTCATACCTGTGCCATCAACATATGGATTGTAAAAGAGAGCTGCAAGGACGAGATCTATAATCACCCTAACCGTGTAGCAAAGAAGAAGGATAGTAAGTATAACGTTTGAGCGGTTCCACATTGCATGAACACGCAGAACCATTAACACTGATCAAAGTCAAAATATGTCCATGAAATAATACAATAACTGACTCACATGAGGAGGCACAAACGAATGCTACGAATGCCCAAGCGCCCGAGTAAGTGAAATCAATACCTTCAGAGGTATAGATAGGATATCTAGATCAAGCATCGTTAAGGACATGGATTAACAATACTTACACCTAACCAATTGTGAACAGGGATATTAAATCAACGGAATGAAACCCCGTACGTCTATCACCATAATATATTCTCATTAGATTCATTCATTGCAAGGAAAAACTAACCTTTACATGTCCAGGCACGAACGTGGTGCCAACTGGAAATAAATGTGGTCATCATAGCGAGCCTTGACTAATTGCCTTGAACGTACAAAGCGATTGATTCCTTGAAACCACGTTAAAGGTATACTGTACTTTCCATGATCATGACTCACATTGCAGTATAGATACCAGCGTAACGGACCTGTGCGAGTTACAGTATTGTGCATGAGCCACTGAGAGCAATGTGTCGGAAGATTTTACACACAATAAGATACAACACGGATACCCATGTCCAGGACTTGTTCTGCAGTTCCATCAGTGGAAGGATGGTTTCTTTGAAATATATATTGCCCGACCCAGATATGCTCAACCTATGAAGACATTGAGTGAATAAACAGTAAGGGAGGAAACACCATGTATACCTCACTGGGAAACATGAGGACTGAACGAAACAATCCCAAAGTTGAGTGGTACAATATGATGTTAAGTGTGCACTTTAATTCTCACTATAATCATAGACCACGACGGTCACCATTGCAACTGTATGGCAGTAATGATGTTAGATTAATCATCAATAATATGGGTCGCAAAGAGCCATACGGGACATATCATTGTTTAATAACTGTAGCTGAACGGCCGACTGTACGTCAGACGACATGGCGTGAAGTTTTATGGCAGTGTCTGGATAGTATTTGGGTGAACAGCGAAAGACGATGAGGATGAAAGGATTAGACCGAGTCATCTGGCTGAATGTGCAGCTTTATTACCACACATAGCGTGGGTCGGCAATACATTCAATTTTCCGACCCAGTGCAGAGAAGTACTGTCAAGAAATATGACACCCACAATCCGCGATAAGCGGATCAGCATACCAAGGCGACGCATCATGATGAATCGATGACCATCAACCTTGGTTTCCCACGGGTATGAGGCTGCAAAAACTCTAATTCCTGAAAGTAAAATCGGAATGCACGGCTCGAAGCACTTGCCTTGGGCTAGGATTGTTTTCTTGAACCAAAAAAATCTTTTGAAATCACGTTGCATCAGTCCCCGACTCACACTTTAGTGTAGGGAGGGTTTTGTAGAATTAAAATGGTCAGGCACCACCCAAACGATCCTGGTCAATTTCTCGCGCTCCTTTTCGTCAGTTTTTTGTTGCAAATAGCAGTAGACAGTCAGTACTCGTCCACTGATGAAAACTGCAATCGATATAAAGAAGCAACCGGTGAACAACCGGTGAATGGGATGTCTTGAGCCATTCCCGCAGTCTTGTAGGAATTTCAATTTCAATTATAAAGCATCCACGTAAGCGGTTGGGAGTGACTCATCACTATCACCTTCTTTTTCTCCTATCGTCTTTTCGTCTTCCCTCCTTCCTCCTTCTCTAACGCCTCTCGAGCATCTCGCGAGCCTACTATCTCTATCTTACTTTGTATCCCAGGCTGTGACTCTGAAAATTCCAATTTTTTTACATAAATCACGTTGCGTTCCAGCTGCGGCATCCAAAGGAATCACGACAATTGCATGGTCGACGGACGGGGGAAGTCGAGGAAGAGACACGATGGTAAATTCAGCTTGTTCGCTTGTTTTCT
>JBBPOJ010001416.1:0-13821 GCA_038091395.1 Leccinum rimulosum | reverse complement strand
GTCATGAGCGAAGACAGGTGGGTGGGTGTCCATTTTAATGGAACGGGAAGGAGACTATACCGATCACTGGTGGGAGTGAGATGGAATGGCAGGCAGGCGATGAAAGCGGCTTGTCTGCAAGCGAATGCGTTGTGCTCAGGGGTTGGCGTGCAGGCGAGCGAAAGTAACCGCGAGGAGGAAGGTGGGAGGTGGCGAAGAGAAGTAAGGGCGAGATGACGCCATTCCGGAACTGTCGTGAGCTCTCGGCAAAACGAGAGTTTGCACGTCCGTGTGGACTGACTGCAGGGGCGAGGTTGGGAGGGCAGGCAGGTTTGTCACGGTGTATGTGCAGATTCTGACGAGCTACTAAGAGGCGAGCGAGGGACCGAGGGCCTGAGTGTGAGGGGTTGGAAGTGACAGCGATGGTGAGACCGAGCAACTCAGGGCGCGTCCGTGTGGATGCACAGCAAGGGCGAGAACAAGGACAAAGGCAAGGGCGGGGAGACGTGCCAGTGAGGAAGCGAGGAAATATCTTGATTGGTTAAATATTTTGGCATAAGTACTTACAAAAAATAAGATTTATGTAGTTTTCCCGGTGGAAGAGTCTGCGCCGGGTGAGGTGCGGGTATCAGTGCACTGAGTATCATGCAAATTCCTTTCCGAAGTGGCTACGTAGTATGTCTTTTACATATCATCATCCATCCATGATGGGGCCTCTGCGTACATTTCATCTAATGCCATCCGTTCCTCGGTGTTTTCCTCGTCTGATTCTTCAACCCCAGAGCCAGAATCTTCGATGCTTGAGTCATTGCAGTCCGTGAAATCTTCGCCGTCGGGTAGAGAAGACAACGCTCGATCAACTTCCATGGCTTCGTTGTGTGAGTCTGGGTCTGAATAGACATTGGCTGAATGTGGCGTCCCCTGAGTTTCGGCTTCTGTCCCACTTGTGGAAGCGTACATGTGGCCCACACCGAGTCCCCAATGGTATTTGAGCACCATATCACGATCAACGAAGCTGGCGAGAAAGAAATTTATAACCATGAGAAAGAAATTAGCAGAGAATCCATACCGATTTATATAGTACAGTTTCCAATCATTCGCATCTTGAGCATGGCGAGACAGTGCAATGCCATCAGGGTGCAACTTTCCTTTGTTGAAAGCTGGGATGAGGTGGCAACCTCGCAGCACATCTGCTGGATCAATGAATCCAAATGCATCCTTACCTGCCATCGGCGCAAATTTTAATGTATCAAGGGCCTGACGATGCCATCCAGATGGCGCATCGACGACTGTGTACCAGCGCACCCACAGAAAATCCAATCGTCGGGCTTGGTAGTCTCTTGAGCCTGGGCCAACATAGATGGCGTTTGCGTGGTATATTCCGAGAACTCGGGCATAACAGAAAGGATGCTGTGACGCGTCGTTATCCATAGCCAAAAGCATAACATCGCGGTGTTCGGTGTTTGGGTTGATGACGTCTTGGGCGCGTCGAATATCGTAAGTTGTATAGTTGATGCGAATAATATTGTGGCGAAAGATGCGGTCGTTCTTGAACACTATTTGATTTAGAGTACTGACGTCCAGCTCCAAGAGTGCATTTGAGCCTGAGGTTGCTATATCAGCTGCTAGATCCTGTTCGGGTCCAGGAGTAGCGGAAGGCCCTAGATCAGTGTCCGCAAGCAACTCCTTGGCCACATGCATAGCCTTGATACGCGGTAGTAAATGGAATCTCAGCTTCATTATGAAATTCTGCGACCATGTTAGTATGTAGTGACTCAGGGATCCATACTCAAACTCTAGTACTGACCGCCGTGGCAGGATCATCTGTTTCCTCTTGAACAAACTGAGAAAGATTCACCGGGAAGTTTTGCGTCTTTCCCATGTGATAGTGTTCTTCAAACGTATTTGAGACGACCTCCCGATTTTGCATGGTACTCAGAGCAGACTTGGCACGAATGCGACGAATACGAACTTGTCGACGCTCTATGCGGGTGAGCTGCGTAAGATATTTCTTGCGACTCGTCCGTATATATCGACCTTTGCCGGTGCGGTGCTCGAGCTCTCCCTACAGTCAAAAATTAGCGAAGTATCAATGTTGCGGAGATGCTGCAACATACAGTTTGCGTGGAATAAGAATCAGTAGTTCCGTACTCCCTGATCTGTGATGTATAGTCACCCAAAGCATGGATCTTGTACGTTTGAAGATTGAGGGACTTTGCTCGACGTGTGTTACGCTCAGTGGTGGTGGAGCCTTGAGGTGGTTTTGAGGATGTAGCTTGGGTAGTCCGTCCGTTCTTTGAGCCTGCACGTGCTGTACGGCGGTTGCGAGCCTCCGTTTCACGAGGCAGTTCCGTTGTGGCAAAAACAGAGCATGTATCAGCCTGAAACATACGCATTGCTTTCCCTAGAGCCGCTGTGACTTGCTCCATGATGTCGAGTGTCTCCTCGGTGTGCATGCGAAGCTTTGCAAGCCCGTGCCAGTGCGACAACAAGAAAAGTAGTCGAGTAATCTTTGTGTTGTGTGGTTCAGGGAGCAGACCCTCGAAGACAGGGATTGCACACTGCAATAGTATGTGGTCAGATGAAGTCAGCAGAGAGAATATCGACGCACCTGTAGCAAATCTTCAAAATCATGGGCAGCCATTTTTGTCATTTCGGATGAATTCCTTGTAAAACGGCGAATGGTATCGCGCCCAAAAGTCGGAACCTGTCTATAACTGTTTCGTAGTGAGTAAAAAGGACCTATACACCATTCACCGTGCTCACCGTGCGTCCAACTCATCCACTAATTGCTTCTTGTGACAATAGATAATACGAAGGAGGTGAGTAAATACCGCCTTCCAGACCCCCAATTCAAATTCATGCATAAGGTCTACCACAAGCATACGAAAGAGATCGAAGCCCGTGTGTCCGAGCCTATCTGAAAAGGCATTCTAGAGGAGATATCAGCTTTGTGATTGTTTTCGAACGCAGGATCATACTATGGTGGGTACAGAAGAGTTTGACTTGAGGAGGTCCTCGACTTGCGAGCTGTTTACTGCGTAGTTCCGTTCGTATATTAGTTTGTGTGCGCTGTTGACCAAGCGTCGTCGTTCTTGAGTGTCCGTACGTAGTAAACAAGTCCGCTGCATGGTATCCCCCTCCGTGCCAAGTAGGCCCAAATGCTCCTTTCTGATAAGACACCTTGGACATGGGCATGTCCCCAGGTTGCGTATTGTTGCAATGAGGATCCTGACAATGATCGATGATGAGTCGCGATAGCCGAATGCAGCAGAAAAATGCTTACTTCTCAGGATAGTCCGCTGAGTACGTAAAGATGCGAGGATAAAAGCGCCTTTGAACCCCGTCACAACAGGTTATCACGATGCCATGTTGATAGGCCTCAAGGAATTCTTCATCTAAAAGCACTCTCCATTGTGCATGGAACAGCTCCCGGCGACAATGGGTAAAAAAAGCATCGCTGGGTGGCTTGCTCCCAAAATGTATTGATGCAAAATCCTTGAATTGATCGGGGAGCTAGCGCGCGTGGGTTGAATCACATAAGAAATTGCATCTATCATTCTGAGCACTCACAGATTGAAAGTATGCAACATGCGTGCAAGTGTGTTCAGAAGGCTGACATCTGCGATATTTGGACTCATTTCCAAAGTATAGATATAGCGGCCATAATTTTTGATTGCCGAATGACGTCAGATGAGTTGCATCAGACGAAAACATCAAACCGGCAACCACGCGTGGAATATTACACCCTGCTTCCCCTGGCATCTCTTGTAGTTCCTGATGTGCTTTGATAAATGCTGGAGACGTATACAACTCGCCGTGGACCCTGACTTCACGATCTTTGTGTGGTGAGTGCCAAAGGAGTTCATAAGGTTCGTAATGAAAATGTGGTGCGTGTGTGGGGTCCGTGACTTTCTCCTTGATGACAGACACCAAAGAGCGATGATGTAGCTTGGCGGGAACGTGGACCTTGGTTCCGGGATGTTCTGAGCGACTGTGGAATGGGACGAATATGGATATGGGGGTATGGCGCCACGATCCTTCCTCCGAATCGTCCAACCACACCTCCGTATCATCGTCAAAATCGTTAGAGCCCAATATCTGGTCGGTCGCGCTCCAATTAGTGTCCCGAATATCCTCAAGCTGAAAGTTCTCGTCACTGATGACACCGAGAAGCTGCTTGAAGCTTTCTTTGGACTTCTGGGCGCCACCATTCCAGTACCATTCACCTAAACGGAAAGAGCTTTCGTTGGGATATGGGGAAAAGGGGTTTTCGGAATTTTTTGCATCTGGGCTGACGTGAACCAGGTGCTGGTTTTCGAGAGGGTCGTCAGGATCATGTGAATGAGGTTGCTTGGCGCGATATTTACGGAAGAGTCCAAATGCATTCTTCTGTGTGGTAAAAATTGTTGAGAACGCAGTGCGTGCAGATCGGAGACATGACTGCAGTGATGGTGAATTCGAGTTCTGGGATGGCGATGGGGAGACATCCACGGGAATGTCCATTGGAGATTGCTCCCGCACAGGAGGAAGTGCTTGGAGTGCTTCCGGGAGGAAGTCCCTAAATCTCTTAGGGAGCCGGCGGTCCAGTCGACGTCCCCTACGTTGAGCCAGAGGTATTTCATTGTCGTCCGACTCGGCACCCAAGGTCGCTGGATTGCATGGCGTAGCAGGCTCCGAGTCTCCAGAAACGTCGAGAGAATTCGGAGCTTCCTGGAGATGTCACGGTAGTTCAGCTGCGAATTTAAGTCGAGCGTAACTTGCCTGACTTACCGCAGTCTGTCCCCCGAGATCAGATTGACCACTGGGCTCTGGCTCGGACGCCATAGTAAGTAGTCCATGTCCATCCTCTGCTTGACTGGGACCGCGAGCTCGTTTTCGTTGATACACCTCCTTTGCTTTAGCGAGTGCACCAGAAAGCCTTTTCTTTCCTCTACTGCATCCTTTCTTATGCCGAGTAAAGGGACCTAGGTCTGTGAACTGTCGGCCACAAACACATGTTTGGTGAAAGGAATCAGGCATATCCGCCGGGTCAGAACGACCGCCGTGATAAATCGAAGTCCTCCCCTTGGCTAGTAGAACCTAGTTGGGTGGACTCGTTCCCAAGTGACCTCGATACAGAAAGAATAAAAAGTGATATTCAACCAGTACAGCTAGCGACCTGAACTTGAAATAAATGGGGCAGAAAGTGCTGATTCGCACAACAAAGAATTGTTTGCATATACTAGTAATACAAAATTCGAAAACATTACAAGTCATGTGAAAAAAAAACATAGTAGTAGCCATAATACATGTGTAAAAAGTACAACAAATTGGGAAAGAGGACTGTACAGTTTAATAGTACTGCACTGATGTCACATAACGGGTCGATATCAAGAAAACATAAAGCGGCGTCGAAGGAAGCAGGAGGCCCAACAGCGGGAGTTACAAAGTACCGGAGGATAGAAGATGTCTGGTAATCCCAGTGACTCGTGAGAACTCAATAAAATAGTCGGTTGTGATGTCTTACCGCTCAGTAACTCGATTTCGTCACACTCTTGTACGTGATACTGGAGATAGATAACATGAACCTGCCTTTCGCGTTATCTGTATCTCCGAGATCGTAGAATTTCCTGAGTGCCTTCAGGGCAGTCTCTTCCCCGAGTTCATCCACCACGTCATATTCTAACTCCTCACAGTCAAGCTGGACATCAGCAAGCAAGGCCACCATTTGACACTTCTTTATCAGTGCCTGGCGCCACAACAGGAGAAGTGTTTTGTTTTCCATGGACGGTTTGGATGGTAATATCTGTGAATGGATAGCAATCAATGTCAACTTATCAACACACTCTGAATAAGTTTATGACATACCGGAGCACAGGCGCGCATTATATTTTTTTCACGAGCCACGAGAAGCTCCTCTGTGGTCCAGTCCTTGGCTTTGCGGGTGGTAGCAGGAGCGGCCACAATCGGCCCCCTATGTAATTTCGGGGCCCACGCCGGTCGTTTGTACAGAGACAGGTCTTCTGGAAAAAATCCTGGAGGGGGAGGAGCTGGTGGTGACATGGCAAGCACTGGCCCGGGCATGGGCTTGAGACCTCTAGGCATAGTAGTGATTGACTTGAAAAGACGGTGCTAACTTGGTGTCATGCAGTGTCACAATGAGCACAATACGGAGAACGACAAACCTGACCAGGTTCTAGACCTGTGTAGTTGGGGAAGAGAGACAGGACTTACTCTGCGATTGAAACGTGTCAGTATATTACACACAGGTGCATTGCCTCCACATTACCCAAGGCAGATGTAGTCATTTTATGTTCTTCGCCCAAAATAGTAAGACGGAGTTATCGACTACGTACCAAAGCAGATAGTCTACTTACCCTGCAGGCACCCGTGTGTTCTTCACTCAAAGTAGCAAGACGTCGAAGTATTCGACTACCTAACAAAGTAAACAGTCTGATTTGATTGCAGGCTCGTTGCTTCCACAACATTAATACTAACTTGGCAGACTGTGTGTTCTTCACCCGAAGTAGCAGGACGGAGTTATCGACTACCTACTAAAACAGACAGAGAGTCTAATTTGATTCCAACTTGAAACGACAGGCAATGCTGCTCAGTTCAAGTGATCCGGACTCTGCGTCTTTTGCGGTCTTTCCCAATGGACACCGCTACGTCACAATCGCTTGCAGGCTTTCGTTTTTTATTTATTTTATTTTTATTTTTACAAAAAGCTCACAACCTGGTTACCTGGCAGAAGCTGTCGGAGAGCGGGGTACGATCGCATCCTCGCCCTGTTTTCCGAATCCGGACTCTGGACAAAGTGAGCATGCCTGACAGTCAGACAGTCGTGCTTTCCATACTATGTATCATAGCCACCAGCCAGTGGTAACATGAGTCAGTCGCATCGTGAAGCAATTACGATGTTAGCTACATAATGCTCAAGCATCCAAATCAAAATGTGAACACAGACAAATATATATATGTGCACGGTTCACATCGCTATCAATCGTGCGAGCATCGACGCTGTTTCCTCGCCGCGTCTTGGACGCTCTGAATTAGTCGATTTACTTTTTGCAGCCTGAGTGGCAGATCTCCAATCGACGTGACTCGAAAGCAAGAGATCGAGCGATAGGCATACCTTCGACCGAATCCAAATGGATATGTAAAACTCGAGGTCATGGTGTAGTTCACCATTGTAGTCGAGTCAGCGTTGCAAATTTTCGGGTCGGGAATACTACGACTCGGCCCGTGACGGGGTCTCGACTGATGGCCTGATTTGTTTGCCAATGCCTCTGTCACATACGAACGAAGGGTGGGAGGAAGGACAATTTGTTTCCAGTTACTGTCGCGCCTGCCGAGATATAGTATTTTCTCTGTGATCAACGCGACACTGATTAAAGACACTGCGAAAGAGGACGTCATACTACACAGAAAATATCCCTGGTTGAGCGGCGTGGTAAACCTATGAAAAAGTCAGACATGTATCTGCCAGAGGTCACGGTAGTCTTCATATCTCTCACCAAGTGAGGTGACAGGTCTCCAGCGGAGCGCTTCCGATATGAAAGAGCGTGCAGTTTGGGAAGATTACTCCAGTCACTCCAGTTTGATACTAAGATCAAGGGAAATGAGAAGATCCGTAAAGGACGAAGCAGCGTAGCCTGTTCCTGTTTCCTGAAAAAATTACCAGTTCCATCGTTATACTTTGTATCAAAAGTATAATTCACCATTGCACGCTTGACCCAACTGACCTCTGTAAAACCTAAGACTCGGATCAGACTAGTGATTCCCCCTAAGGCGCATTCCGTACCCGGGAACGTATTTTAACCAAGGGAAACGATCGACGAGGTAAGCATCAGGATGCATCCCCTCGATAAAGTGTTGGATGACTTGTTTCACATTTATGGATCTAGGATCGTCTACGGACGTGAACTTCGAGTTGCCATACATTATGCGTAAGATGATGGAGGTGGGGCCGGTGAACTCAATGCATGGTAACGTACCGAAATGTTCCTGTGCATGTGCTTCTGCGCGGCTCGGGTCATTTAGAACGTCAAGAATGAGTGTCCACTTGTACGTATCCACTGCCTTGGCCCTTCCAAATGCGTGTGGACAGCCTTCCGGAGTTGACAAAATCGTCCGCCGCTAAGTTGTAATACGTTTTAAGTATTCCTGAGAGAAATTCAGCGGCAGTAATCATATCTGAGGACGGTCTATCGTCGAGAGCATTTCATTATTTCTCCATCGAAAAGCCGACGTAATGAATGGTGCTTACTCACGGCAGTTTTGCCCCTTCGAGAGCTCCCGGGATTCCAGATGGGCCTCCCTCGAGTACCTTGGATAACTACCCACAAAGCCCCTGCCAGTGGTTCTGACGGAAACTTGCAGGATGGGGGCAGGAGGGCCCGTACTAGATCGACGGACTGGCATTCAATGAACCCGCCGGGCCTGTAGTACTACTAGTAGATGATGACACACCCTACGACGTTAATCATCGCCCGAGCACGTCGCTGCCAGTGAGCCTGACTCGGCGGAATCCATCTCCGGCAGTACTACTGGCATATTCATATTCCTGGCTCTGTGGGTATGACCCCCATTGTGAACCACAGACCGAGATACTAGCACTGCTGCTAGCTAGTTGTAAGACTCGAAGGCATTCGACTATGTAGAGGTCCTGTTAGAGGACGGCGAGCTGGATCCGTGAATCGAAAATCGATTTCCTTGATCAACTTTTTTACGTAAATAAATCTACGAAGCAAGCAATTCGCTACAGTAATACTAGCGGCCTCACGTTCCCCTGTCCCCCAAACCCATCATATAACCAAATTGAAAAAAAAAAAAAAAAGAAGTGATGAAACGTGTGTGCGAAGACAGCTCGTCGTTATCATATCGGAGGAGGAGGGGGAGAATACCTCTTTCTCACTGGGGATTAGTACTCGGGTGGATTTTCGTACGTACTACTTGTCATAATTATCGAACTAGTATGTATTTATTCCATCAGAATGGGCTGGACTCACCGATTTCGTGTACGCCGTGTGCCTGGACGGGGGAGCGTGTTGGACTCTGACAACCGAATGGAGAGAGGGAATACGCCGTGACTCATAGCTAAAAGTTAGCCGGTATCGATCTTCGAATTGGTGAGTAAACGACACTTGTGGTGCGCCTTAAAATGAAAATAATCCAAAAACGGATTCAGTTACTTTAAGCCTCATAGCAGATGCAGACTCTCGATCATGCTGCTCGGCTCAGGTATGTATTCTTTGAGTCTCGAGACGTCCCTTCACTTATTCATCGGGCCATCATTGTTAAATGAGGTGGTGTTCCGAGTCACGCTTACTATAGTGAGAGGTACGTATATAAAATGTGAGTCGAACAGTGCCAGTGGATTCCTTGTCCTCGAATCGCCATGGGTGACAACGGTTCCCTTTCAAATTTTGATGACCTAAATCTACTAGATGGTCTTGATGATATTATTGGAGGTATACAGTAACGTTTACCGTGTGTTCGTCAGCCTCATTTCACTCAATTTTAGATACGAATCTCGTTGTGAACGGAGGTCCGCACCCAACTTACACCCAAGCCATCTTGACTGTCAACGGACAAAATGTTTTGATCAACGACCACGGAGGTACGTTTGTAACAACTCGTCATATGGATTTGATCTAACGCTCACACTACTACATCCACTGGCAGGCAATTTTTTCGAAGTTCTCAGAGCGCATGCACCGCGCTGGTACCAAGTCGCTTGCGAGGCGTATATCGGCGTCTATTCTTGGCACGGAACCACGGATGCAAGATCCCTACTGCCAGCACTCGTACTCACAATGATTCATAAAGCTATAGAGACGTTTGTGGCTATTGACCCTACCTGGATCGTAGAGCACGGTGAGCACTTTAACCTCTTAGTTTTCTTCCGAGTCAACAACTGATGACCACTGGCGTGTCACGTCAGTGTTGATTCCGATCGCCGGTGAATGGCAACCCACCTCTTTCACTAACCAGACGTTCATGGGATCACTCAAGCAGACGGTAAGTACGTTCGCTCACTGTCTACTACATTTTATTAACTCTTTGTATCTAGGTATCCGAAGCGCAGACCATATTTTATACTCGCACCACGGAGGTGGTGCGCTGGTTAGCGCTCCCTTCCCACACCGCGCCATGGCAACATCCCGGCATCATCCCTAACGAAAACCCTACATCATCTCATCAACTGGATTATGTCACAAGCCTCGCCCTTTGGAAGCCGCAATCCGGGTACGACCTCTGGCACGAGTATCGCAGAAACGCGGATGGCATATTGGAGGTACGTGTCCAACTTGAAGTCACTCGCGGGCTACTGATTTTTTCATAGTTGTGTTGGTTCGAACGGACTTCGTTGCTCTTCCTCCTCGATACGATCCACTTCGATGTTGGATCCCCCGGCTACTTATACATCCAAGAGCAATATGCCAACCCGGATGGAGGCCCGGATGAATGGGGTCCCCTCAGCGTGGCGACGTTCCATTCAACAACTTGGATCCTTGCCACTGTAAGTATCCTATCATATTTCTTGCGGAAACTAAGCAAACCTCCGAATTAAGATGCAGGTCTACTTGTGGGCGAACGTTTTGGAACATCAACGGTTCTCTACCCAGCGCTGGACATCGAGCCGACGTGATGCCATCCTCCATCAGCAAGTCAAGATCTCAATTCTATTCAAACAGATCTTGCGTAAAAGGGTACCTGGACTTGTTGGAGACGCCAACGAGCTCGCTTACATCGGCTTGCACCATATGATGCACACTAATCCCAACCTCCCTTTCTTGATCTAGTAGTGCCAGTGACTCTCGCAATCGTTGTATTTTACTTGTTCGGAACCAGGCTGTATGTACTGTTTTTTGGTCTCATGATACATTTTTTGCGTCGAATCCATCCGATGACAGCCCTCGTGTATCACCTTTGGGTCGTTGGGCGAGGTACCATCGTGATCGGGCGTGAATCTATCCCGGGCCTCACCATTCTGCGCCGACTGCCTTGAATTCGCCGGGTTGGCTTCCGACACCATCACACCCGCGTTCATACGGGAGGCAAGCGCTGTCCATCGCTCCGACAACGGCGAATTGAAGCGTAATGACCTCCGCGACTGGCTCCTCTCCCGCGGGACGCAACACCAATTCACCGCACCACACACTTCTGCCCACAATGGCGGCGTCGAACGTGTTCACCGCACGTTGATGGGGAAGGCACGTGCCATGCGCTCGGCCTGTCAACTCCCTGCGAAATTCGAATCGTTGGGACGAGTTTCCCCTCACCGCCTGCCAGTGTTATCTCACTAACAAAACCCCGGTGAAGTCTCAGCAGAATGTTACGCCTTTCGAGCGCTGGCATGGTACTCGCTCGAATGTCGCCCACCTCCGCGAGATTGGTTGCCGTGCGTTCGCACTGATCCAGAACGTCCATGACCCAAAGGTCTTTGACCGTTCCCTGGAATGCGGCTAGTCGGCTACTCTCCCGATTCCAAGGCCTACCGCCTTTACCACCGGTCTACGGGTAAGGTGAGCTATCACGTGTCCTTCGTCGAGTCGCACCAGAACTCCCCGAATGCCGCGTGGTGAACGTGCCAGTGCCCAACACACCCACGGCCCCTCCCCAGACTGAAGTCACACCCCCTCCCCTTCGACGTTCCTCTCGCGTACCTGCCAATGCAACTGCGGCCAAAGCATGCGCAGCCCTGCTTGCAGACTCAGAGGACCCAGCCGCCATGGACTTGCCTATCCCACTGGGCCATGACCCCTCGCCTGATGACGAGTCACGACGACGACGACGGGCCGCGCGCTGATCGTGCGCCCGTGACGGTCGACTCCCTGCTGCAGTACCCAGGTGACCCCCTCACATACCCCGATGCCATGGACTCCCCGCAATGCCACTGAGTGGCGCTCTGCACTGGAAGAAGAGTTTGCTTCACTTCAGCGCATGCCAGCGAGGCCACGCAGGTACTGCTCTGGCTCCGGACGTTACTCTCAGCCACAGGCTTCCCACAGCTGACCGCTACTCCGCTCCTTTGTGACAACCGTAGCGCCGTCGTGCTCACCGAGGACCCCGTTTTCCACTCACGCATGCGCCACGTCCATACAAGATATCTTCACATTCGTCACCACGTGCGTCTTGCCCGAGTTAAACTACACGACGTCCGTTCCTCTTTTAATATTGCAGCCATTTTTATCAAGGCACTGCCTCGTCCCGCTTTCTCTAATCTTCGTCTTCGTCTAGGTCTCTCCGATTCTAACCGTGCGGAGGAGCCTCTGTGAGGAGGAGTCCCGCTTTTCTTCCTTTTCCTTCTTCTCCATTTCTTCCACCCTTTTTACCTTCTTTCTTTTGCCACGCTGAGGAGTGTTGGCACGCTATAACAGCGACTCATGAATACATGACGACCATTCCATTCACTAAGTATTCCAGATACTCCCCCCCAAATATATAGCCCACAGTTCGTATTTTACCTCTCATTCCGTTCCACCACGGTACTGAGAGCTGACGTGTATCTTAGTTCTTAAAAACTCTTATCGAAGGTTATGGTCGAACGTTGCTTTGTACCAGCTATTGTTTGCGAGTTTGACTAAACCTTCGTTGGCACAGTAGTATAAAACAAAGATACACATTTTGTTGTTCAGTATTGCCTGGGCATCAAAGAACGATTAATCGATTGAGTGTGAGTTTTTTTCAGCGGCCTCTGCAGCCTTGTGTGCCCACTGAAAGAACTTCCTTCTCGCGCGCACGATTACCGTTACGTTGGGCTCCACAGGAAGCTTTGACAGATGGCTCCCTCGAGGAACCGCTTGGCCTCCGAAAATGTCACAATCTGTGAACGTGCGACTGCGAAAAAATCTTGGAGTTGCTCCTCGCAATATAGCAGCCCAAAACGCGACTTGTCGTTAGATTGGAGTGGGCGCTAGGATGTCGTTTAAGTCAGCACACTTCATGGTTGTGGAGACGCGTGTCGGGTCGTGCGTGTGTCTTTGCACGACTTCGACGAGCTTGCGTTTGTTTTCGTATTGCCCGGCGATGCGGCTTGTAGTTAGGCAGGCTTGCTTAACGAGCTGGGCGTAACATGTGAACGCGTGTGAGCTCGCTAGCGATCAGACAACGATGCACCTTCTCAATGGCAAATTACTCATCCGCCTTGATCTCGCGAGCCTTTTCCGGTGGTTTGATGAAAGCTTCCGGGATGCAATCGTTTTGATCACCGGGTCAATTACTAACTGGTTTGAACACGCGACCGGCAATCGCCGGTGTTGCAACGGAGATCCACCGAAACTTATCCCACTCGTTACTCTCAGCTGAGCAAATGAAAATTACGCTCGGTACAATGTTCACTAGCACTACGCACATTTCCATCGATGCGCAGCTTTGACACCGGCTACCAGGTAACCACGTGAAACGAGTCGCTGGCCTCCACATCACATTGACAAGAACGAGACCAAACCAGCGCTGCTCGTTAACTAGGTATGCTTTCAAACCTCTTCTGAACTTTACTTTTCGCAGTTGTGTAAGTCTTTGTCGTGTTTCCATGTTTCCGGTGAAACCGAACGTTCATGCGAACCATCTCTCTCAACCCGTCTCTGTCATTCTCAGTTATTTGCCGAAAGTGAGTGGCTTTGTTTTGAGCGTTTGTTAAATTAGTTTCTTTCTTTCTTTCTGCCTTGAAGAGTTCTGTGACCTTTCCCCGACCACAGAGGGGAGAATATTTTGGCTTGTTTAACACTCTGTTGTTTTGTTCCTCTCTTCGTTCCACTTTCACATCCACTCAAAGCTCAGCTACAGCATTTCCTAGGTGATGTACTCTTCGGAAAGCGCATTCAGGAGCAAACGCGGCCAAATGCTAGGAAT
>JBBPOJ010001415.1:0-13826 GCA_038091395.1 Leccinum rimulosum | reverse complement strand
CTGTCGGTCCCCAAGCATTCCTTGTTTTGGCCGAGGTATACATTATCAATGCAAATAGGGGACGAGTCAGCCGACACAACGGGGACCTTCGGATCAAAGTCAATACACCCAGCTCCCCTTAATGGTGTATGCACTTACCGAACTGACATCAGGAAATTGAAATATGCACGCGGCAGGTCCTTCTGACGTATCAGGGAAATAGCAAGTGAGGGTGTCACCAGAACACGTCCAGCTAGTCGGCTGATCATATGTAATTGTATTAGGGTCGGCAAGGGGCCCGCAACCATAGCACCACCCATGCGCAAGAGTGGACAGCCCGAGGAGGGTCGAGAGGACGAGAGAAAACGAGAGCGCAGAACGGGAGATCATGATGGCTAGTAGCTGAACCGCTGATGTCTTAGCCTGGTAGCATGATAGACCTCAATGAGACTTACCGGTTTGCTGTGATCACTGACTCTTGTCGATAGTCCGTTGCAATCTATGCTTCAAGCTTCTTGTCTTTATAGCCTTGCCGCAATCTGCTCCCATTCAGTTCTGCGGACCGATTCTCAGGTGAGTTCTCACAGATGAGATTGTGCAACTCCCATTACAGACTGAAATCCAGTCGAGGTTGGTCTCTACCACGAACGAGGGAAGGGGAAATTTACAATTCCGCGCGATTCTAGATTCAAGTTAACGGGGGCCGCGACACGGAAGATTTGAGTCCCTTCCGGTCGTCTTTCTCATTGTTGCTATCCCATAGTCTCTGATCTGGAGTACTGCGAGCAACAAGTCGGTCTACCTTGTCTGGATAAGTGTCGCGGACTCATCAAGATTCGACATGCCCACAGTGAAGTCACGTGTTGGATGGCATCTATACTAGTCGCGGTCGCAATCTCCCGTGGGTTGGGAAGGCCTAGCATAACTTTGGGAGTTTGATGTAGATTGTTAGAGTAGTCCAATCACTGCGTTCAGATTACGTTCCCCGCACTCAACTTGGCGTCGCATATGTGTCCACTGCAAACGGGCGACAGCCTTTGTTGCAGCCCGATTCAAGTTCAAGTTGTATATTACTATATGGCCCATGCCACATTTGTCATGCCGGCAACTTGGTAACATGGGATTATGATCATCCATTTCTATTATATCATGCTCCGGAGCTACATAGCGTGTCCGCCTGCGGGACTTCCGTTCCGGTTCCGATGTAATTATTGCAATGTGTGGGGAAAGGTATAGCGAGGGCTGCGGTATGTATGTATTTTAGTTTACAAGCAGACTCGGAGCCTTCGGACAGTTTCGAAACGCACGTTCGTTAGTACGGTATACCGAATAATTCGACGTTACACTGGCAGGCACTCGGCATCGAACTAGAAGGAAATGTAACTTTGTAAGTATGAAAAACCCTATACGCATGAACATTCACTCAGCGAAACGGCAAGCGAAACGGGGCACACTGCCGTGCATTGCAATAGATGTTGACGAGGGCAATAACATCGCATTATTGCAACGTGTGGGGAAGGGTTCAGGTCCCAGGCGTGCCCGGACTCGGAGGGGTTGTGGGACTCGGAGGGGTTGTGGTATATATTCTAGTTTATGGTGGCCAATAACCTCTGTCTAGTATATAGGTTTATATACCCCTTGCATCACAATAAAAGAGAATGAATTACTCTGACATTGTCGGGAGATCCGTTACCTGAAATTCCCTTCCCGAGCTCACACGCGAGCGCAGCGCTCAAAGTACGTGACTATGGTTAATATCGTCGTCATCTTCTTCGACATCGTGACTGGGAGGGCGGAGACGAGGCACACGAACGTGCAGAGTCGCAGGCGCACGAGCCGTTGCGGGATTCACACGAGGGTAGTAGTAGCCGGTCCGCAGTGTTCGGACGTCGCTCCGTATGCTACGAGGAGAGTTGAGAGTGAGTTGAGAGTGGGCGTGAGTTGAGAGTTGAGAGTGGGCGGGCGAAGCGCTCTCCGGCCCGGGACGGGAGCGCGAGTTGGCCGGTATGGTGAGCTGCGAGGGTCGGTGGGAACACCTCGGAGGTGCCTGTACCCGAAATTCGGGATCGCGCGCTCTGGACCCCATGAGGGTGAGCTGCGAGGAGCCGGAATGGGAAATGGAGGCAGGGCGCAGTGGTGGGTGGGTGGGATGAAACGGGCTCGGGCGAGCGCCGCAAGGCGGATGAGTGACGTGGTGGAGGCGAGCCTAGAGCCTGAAGTGCCGAAGGGGTGCCTCTCGCTTGCGTCGCTTCAAGTTGTCCGAAGACCTTGCACTGTGGCTTCACTCGTGCCTCACTGCACCACAGTACGGGATACCGGATGTTACTGAGAAGTCCTGGATGCTGCCCAAGCGGTTCCTGAGGAAGTCTATTTTTAGACCTCGTGAAGCTTGGCCTCAGAGGATGAATGATTCACGTACATTTTACCCCCCTCTGAGGGTGCTATAGGTAAGTACTGAGAATGGATGTTGTTTATTTCTAGAGCTTTTGCCAAACACCCCAAACAGGGAATCAACGCCGAATTCACAAAAAATCCACAATGTTGTCCTCTTCGTCCGATCTCGAAACTGGAATTTCCCAGCAAATAATCCAGAAAAAGAATAATCCCACCAAGAAAAACTCTAAACTAAAACCTGCTGCCGTCCCCGCACCAGACCACGGCGAGAGGAACGAGGGAGACCCATTGAGCATACAAACCTCCAGAAGGCGCTGTACTTATTGCTCGACCACACCATCGACGCCGGAGTATTTGAGTGTGATGCAGTCAATGATGACCCAGACACTGAGATTTGGCTCATCCGCGTCCCAGATTCGGTACGCACTCCTTACTCGAGCTCGGTCCTGCCGCCTTACCGAACAGTATACAGACCTGTAGATCAAAGCGAAACATCTCGAAGGACTAGATATAGACCCTCCCTCTTCATCACGGACAGCCCTCATTGGGAGTCTGGCAAGAAAGAACACTACATACGATATCTAGTCCACCGGCGAAGATGACGTAGAGCTGGCAGGTGGCGTTGAGCTCCGTGGGCTGTCATGTCTACTTCCACACAAGAGCAAAATGGGAAAGCTATACCTCGGTAAAGAAACGCGTCCCACTTTCTTCATGCACATGCCCTTTTGCTCACATCTTACACCAGCTCCGGTATTGCACCACATTGTTGTTTCTGCTCAACCTTCGGTCGCGACGCCTGCAGAAAACTGGACGGTCGTTCACCAGAATCCCCCACGCCCATCTTACCCAAAGGACGTGCTCAAGCATGTCTTCGTGCCGTATGATGCGGTCCGAGAAGACTCAGTCAAAAGACTTGTCCGTAGACACTATCGAAACCTCAGTGGACAAGCCCGCTGCCGACGCGGCACCCACGCCCAAAGTGAAACCAATGAAAACCAATGAAAGTAAAGAGTCAAACGGAAAGAAGCGTAAAGTTGAAGGGGACTCGCCCAAACACAAAAAGTCGAAAAAGCATAAAGCAGACTCCTAGTCACGCTCCCATGTGCCTCGATTTCTGCCAAGCCAAACGATGGAAACCTGGGCAACCCTGCACGCTGTCTCGATCGCACGGTCGCACGGTCGCAAGATCCGTGCAAACGTCCCGACTTCGTATGAATTTGAGTTTTGAACGTGCGCCGGCGGCTACGACCGCAGGACATCGGTACCGTGATGCTGTGTATTTTATACCACACTCAGGGTGCCTTCGAGCCCGCCGACTTTTTTTTCCTCTTGGGGGAGTATTGCTTCAACGGTGCAGCGCCAGCATACCCCACTCAGACGCGACGATACGATGATGCCGCGTCACCGCCTGCGGTAACCGTCGTGCACTCTCGGCGGCGTGGTCCTGTTCTCACTCGCTCTGTGTCTTTTCAGCATCTGCTTCGTTTCAGCGAGCAAGGTTACCAGTCGCAAACGGCGACCCTAGTACTAAGTAGAGTTTCCATTCAAGCTCTGTTAAGCTTATCCACGCGCGTAGAAATCAATTCCGGAAGCCATTCAAGTTATACACTTTCGCCTACTCGATCCAAGCTGCATGCATACAAAATCTACAAGAACCAATGGTGACCGTTCAAATAGTGCCCGATGGAGCCGTACAACCATAGCCCTCGCTCCAAGGGCTGTCGGTCCCCGAGCATTCCTTGTTTTGGCCCATGGCTGTATTGCCGAAGCAAATAGAGGACGAGTCAGACAACATAACGGGGTACTGTGGATCAAAGTCAATACACACAGCCTCCCTTAAATTATGGCGTGTGCACTTACCCCATCAAGAGTTTGCCATTGCCATATGCACGTGGCAGGTCCTTCTGACGTATCAGCGTAATAGCAGGCGAGGGTGTCACCAGAACACGTCCAGCTAGTCAGCTGATCATATGTAACTGTAGCGTAGTCGGCAAGGACCTCGCAACCATAGCACCACCCATTCGCACGAGCGGACAGCCCGAGGAGGGTCGAGAGGACGAGAGAAAACGAGAGCGCAGAACGGGAGATCATGATGGCTAGTAGCTGAACCGCTGATGTCTTAGCCTGGTAGCATGATAGACCTCAATGAGACTTACCGGTTTGCTGTGATCACTGACTCTTGTCGATAGTCCGTTGCAATCTATGTTTCAAGCTTCTTGTTTTTATAGCCTTGCCGCAATCTGCTCCCATTTAGTTCTGCGGGCCGATTCTCAGGTGAGTTCTCACAGATGAGATTGTGCAACTCTCATTACAGACTGAAATCCAGTCGAGGTTGGTCTCTACCACGAACGAGGGAAGGGGAAATTTACAATCCCGCGCGATTCTACATTCAAGTTAACGGGGGCCGCGACACGGAAGATTTGAGTCCCTTCCGGTCGTGTTTCTCATTGTTGCTATCCCACAGTCTCTGATCTTGAGTATTGCGAGTAACAAGTCGGCCTACCTTGTCTGAATAAGTGTCGCGGACTCATCAAGATTCGACATGCCCACAGTGAAGTCGCGTGTTGGATGGCATCTATAGTCACGGTCGCAATCTCCCGTGGGTTGGGAAGGCCTAGCATAACTTTGGGAGTTTGATGTAGAGTATTAGAGGAGTCCAATCACTGCGTTCGGATTACGTTTCCCGCGCTCAACTTCAAGTTGGCGTCGCATACTATGTGTCCACTGCAAACGGGTGACAGCCTTTGTTGCAGCCCGATTCAAGTTGCATATTACTATAAGGCCCATGTAACATTTGTCAAGGCGGCAACTTGGTAACATGGGATTATGATCATCTATTTCTATTATATCATGCTCCGGAGCTGCATAGTGTTCCTGTTCCGATGTAATTATTGCAATGTGTGGGGAAAGGTACGGCAAGGGACGCCGTAATATATATGTATTTTAGTTTACAAGCAGACTCGAGTACTCGGAGCCTTCGGACAGTTTTGAAACGCACGTTCGTTAGTACGGTATACCGAATAATTCGACGTTACAGGCACTCGGCATCGAACTAGAACTTGAAGGAAATTAAGTATGAAAAATTGAAATGGTCATGTGAGCAGGAAGTTAGAAACGGGAAGAAAGTACTAGTGGTGCAAGTTCAAGAAGAAATGATCAGTGCTCTGGGAGTCGGGGTGCCGTCGAGCATGTGCTACGAATGGAAAATAGTCTATGATATCAATAGCGAGCAGCACTGGCAGTCACTGGCTACCCCTCCCCCCGCTGGCCCTAGCAGAGCTCGGAGCCACGTGACACCCTATACGCATACAGCGAAACGGCGAGCGAAACGGGGCACACTGCCGTGCACTGCAATAGGTGTTGACGAGGGCAAAGAAGCCTCGATGATTTGAAGAGAGGAGACGGACGAGAAGCACGTGGGGTGGACGCTGAGCAGCACCGTGCGGGATTCTGATCGTAATAACATCGCATTATTGCAATGTGTGGGGAAGGGTCCAGGTCCCAGGCGTGCCCGGACTCGGAGGGGCTGTGGTATATATTTTAGTTTATGGTGGCCAATGACCTCTGTCTAGTATATAGGTTTATATACCCATGGCATCACAATAAAAGAGAATGAATCACGCTGATAGTCGGGGAATTCTTTACCTGAAATTCCATTCCCGAGCTCACACGCGAGCGCAGCGCTCAAAGTACACCCCGTGCCGTACGTACCATTTGATTGAAGGCGGGGACGAGGGTATGGCACGATCACATCGGCGCCACATCGACAAAGAATTTCCACAACGATATCCGTGTCTTCCAAAAGGAACGCCGAGCCGACTTGCAACGCATCACTGAGTGCTTTGAGATGATGAACGTAATTCAATGCGTCACAAATGTGACCGCCCTTGAGCAGAACAGCTTCCGATCCAAGTGTTAGCAGGTTCTGTGCAGCCACAAGCATGTCGTCGAGAGACGCAATATGGCATGGGAGAGACCGTGCTTTGAGTAGTAGCTCTGGCTCCCTCTGGTTTGGTGTAATGAGCGTGGAGATGGGGACCAGCTCGTCGATGACCGTGTCGACAGCGTCTGGCTGTAATAAGACATGCCACGGCCCCGCGTGCGAAAGTGTTCTTGGAGCGTCGACGATATCGCCCTGGTGTTCTTAGCAATGAACAGCATGCCGGTCTTGATGGCGTGCACGTCGATATCGTCGAGCACAGAACGCATCCGGAGTCGTTCCACATGGGTGTCCAATGAGACGCAGACTTATTGAGGAAAAGTACACACCTGTTGCGCTACGAATTCGACGTTCGTGTGGCATGCCCAGTACCACCTGAACGCCGGTAGTGTTCTGTGCCGTCTTGGCCGTAACGACGCTAGTACCATAGCATCCGTGCGCCGCAATCGTCCTAAGATCAGCCTTTTGGTTGGTCTCAGTGATGAATGGCTGAGTGAATGTGAATCATAGATACCTGAATTCCCGCGCCTCCACCTGGATCCGTGCCAGCTATGGTTAAGATCGTCGTCATCTTCTTCGACATCGTGATGTGAGGGTGGAGAGACGAGGCACACGAACGTGTAGAGTCGCAGGCGCACGAGCCGTTACGGGATTCACACGAGGGTAGTAGTAGCCGGTCCGCAGTCTTTGGACGTCGCTCCGTGTGCTACAAGGAGAGGTGGAGAGTCGATACAGCAGTTTTGATATATTAATAGGGTGGTAGTTAGCACAAAAATGTGATACGATTTTCGTGCTGGGTCTGAATTCCCTGTTGCCCTCCCTTCTGATCTATCAATGATACATCAGTAGCCCTCCGAGTCAGCTCCCTCATGATACATCAATTGTATGCCGAGTCCCTGGCCACTGTCTGTGTGATATATCAACATAAGGTGACCATCCTGGCCCGGGAAAACAGTGATACATAAGCACAGCAGTAGTCTGATGTATCATTCAGACTGCTAGATGCTGTAGCGAGTATTGTGATACATTACTCATGCTCATCCATACTGGCAGTGGTATATCATTGGTGTAATGGTGTTGGTAACTGGACCCTTTGATATATCACTAGTGATGTAATATCCATCATGCCAATACACTGTAATATATCATCCCCGCATTCATGCACCCAGCTTCAGGCCCGGGTGATATATTACTTGTGTTAGTAGGGACCTTGAAAACCCTTGTAGTGATACATCACTCATGCTCATACAATGTATAATATCATCCCCGCATCCGACACACATCCAGCTTCTGGTGATATATCATATAGTATCATGGCGAGCAGGCTAGCAGGGGCTAAACCCATGTGATACATTACCTGTGCTCGTCTGATGTTGTTTGGTTGAATGCTCATACAATGTAATATATCATCCCGCATCATCCACACATCCGGCTTCTGGTGATGATATATCACGAACTAGCAGGAACTATCCAATGGTGTTCGGGCGACCAGATTGTATTGATATATTATAGCAGCTCAGTGGGAGTTTCAGTGCTCACTAGTGAGCGCTTGATCGCCGAGAATCCCATCATAGTGATACATTACTAGTATTCACAACTTCTTCCACTGTGAGCGCAATCAGGGCCTGTTACTACATCAACATAATCATGCACACTACCATGAAATCGATCGCCGCATGCACACTCGGACGGCGGACGCGCTCGTCCACCCCGTTCCTCGTCCTCGTGCGCACGTCAATTTGAAATGCTGATGCCGCGACAACAACGACAACGACTACGTGGCAGCGGCACCACTGCCACTCCCACCACCACCACCGGTCCACCACCACCACCACCAGCACGAATGCATCACGACGAACGACGCGACGTGGCACCGCGACACGTCAACTGACGCAACGGTGTGCCACAACGCGACGACGACCACGACGACCACGGCAGGACGACGAACGATGCATCAACGCAACTTGAACGTGTGACGCCCAACACGAACGACGAGGTGAGGAGGGTGAGTACGCCTCGCCTCATCCTTGTTCACACAATCCCGACCCTCCATCGTTACGTGCAATACCCAGCACGACGACACGAGGAGGACGGGGATGCGAGGAGGACTCGGAGGATGGGGAACGCGAGGCGTAACACATAATGACGACGACGGAACGACGCGTCGTGGCGGGCCCTGCCACTGGCGGCACGGCGCGAACAGCGCACCACGACGCAATGAATTAGAATACAATGGGTTTCCTATGCTACAATGCAATTACAATGCCCCCCCGCATGCCCTCTGCTAAAGCGCCAGCCAATAGGAAAGCGTGGGAACATCGTCGAAAACTTTGGAGACCTGCAAAACACATAAAAAACATGACATTGTAGCTTCTACAACACTTTTGCTGTAATTATAAATGGTGTATCATGTTTAGATAGTATATTAGAAACTATCTACAATGTGTGCCTAGAATTGCGAAGATGCATGAAATGCAGTCATATCTCAGTTGCATGTGCATAGCAAGCAATGAACACCGATGCACCTTTTCGCAATCCGAGGAAATTGTTGAAGAATTTCACTAGGCACATGATGCAAATAGTTTCTAGGACTCTGTATACAGATAACCTACTATTCAGAATAACATTTAAAGCGTTGTAGCAACTACAATCTCATGTTTTTTGAAGTCTCCTAGATGATAGGAGATTTACTCGCGCTTTCCAAACCGTATTTGGAAATATTAATGATGTCATGTGTTCTTTCGCAGTACTTGTAATCAGAATTTATGCGCAAAAAGAAGTCATTTCATGTTTTTATTTACATTCTAAGTACTACATATTCTATTATAAGTAAAATAGTGCGCGGGATGCGCGGAGAAGAAGCCAAAGGCGCGTGCGTCGGGGGTGACGGTGAGTTGGCACTGAGAGAGGGCAGGCAAGGGCGTGCGGCAGCGCGTGTATGTCGGGAAAGGATGAGGATGTGCGCGTAAAAGCGCGTCTGACGTTGTCGCGTTGTCGTCATTGTGAGTTGTGCGTCGTGGTACTCCTCGTGTCGTCGATGCTGCTCCTGTCATCCTCCATCCCGTCCCGTCATCCGTCGTCCGTCGTGGTCGCGTTGTTGCCGAGCTATGGCATGCAGCATGCTGTACATGTCATTGTCGTCGTCGCGTCGTGGTACACCGATGCATCAGTTGACACGTCGCGTCGTCGTGATGCGTTCGTTTTAGTGGTGGTGGTGGTGCAGTATACTGTAGTACTCGTAGTCGTCGTCATCGCGTCGTGGCACGCCGTTACGCCAGTTGACGCGTTGTAGTAGTGCCACGTTGCGTCGCGCCGTCATTTGCCGTCGTCGTAGTCGTCATTGCAGCGTCGTTCAAGTCGGTGTGTGTCAGCGACTCTGGCGCACAGTGCACACGCACGGGGACGAGGAGTGACTCGGACGTCGGACAATGATGACACTGTGTGCGAGGACGAGGAACTTGAATGGGGAAGGCGAATCCGAGCATGCATGCGATGGCCACCGCGCATTCTCGATAGAACGAGAGCGCATAACGGTCGCTGCACGACGCCGAGGTGCGGAAGCGGGAGGGCAAGGCGGGCAAGCTGGTGGCGTGGCGGCACACTGGTTCAACGACAGGCTGCACTGCGCTCAGGGATAGTGGTAGCATCATTCAAATCGTTGTGGCAGACCATTCCACAGACCATTCCAGTTCCAGGGACCAGGGATTCCGAGGACCCGATGGAAATGAGCCAGAAATGATATATCCGGGCCAGATTCGGAGCAACATAACAGCCGTTTTCTGTGTTTCTTTTTTTGTGATGTATCACTCGAGCGAACTATGAATAGTACGAATATGTAATGTACCAGTCCTTGTAATAAATCCCCTATCCGCCGAAGCATAACTGATGTATCAAGTGATGCGAGAGTAGTATATCAGTGAAAATCTTATTTGCCCGAATGCATAAGGAATGTATCACAAAGAAGCAGCACTTACGACCATGGTTGATACATCATGTGAATCGCATCACTGATACGACTCGGATCAATGTGAGTGTTGTATCAGCGTGGCGCGTTACTGCCGGGATGAATAATATGATATATCACTGAGAGGAGTACTCACTGGTAGTATATCAGTGAAACCCGACCGGAATGGATTATAAGGAATGTATCACGAAGAAGCATCACTTATGACCATGGTTGATACATCATGTGAATTGTATCATACGATCAGTGTGAGTGATGTATCAGCGTGGCCCATCGCTGCCGGGATGGATAATATGATATATCAGCAATTCAGCATCTGAGGGGCCCGACCGGTACTCACTAGTATAGCTGATATATCAGTAGTACATCCTGGATTCCTGGTCGCCCGAATGACACCAGACAAGCACGGGTGATGTATCATGGCAGCAAAGCATGACTGAATAGGCTGATGATATATTGGCATGCACAGACGAGTGCAGGCAATTTATCACACCTATATATCAGTAAAATCTGCCCGGTAGCGAGATCACATGTTGGATATATCACACGAGGGGCAATAATATATCAGTTGACAGGATTGTGGATCCCTGTCAGGACTGTAGCTCATTCAGCACATTCATGTATGACATTTTTTGTGCTAGTACCACGATTTGATGTATCATTGCTACTGCTACTGGTGAGGTGGAAGTGAGTTGAGAGTGGAACGTGAGTTGAGAGTGGGCGGGCGAAGCGCAAAGCGCTCTCCGGCCCGGGACGGAAGCCCGAGTTGGCGGATATAGTGAGCTGCGAGGGTGGGTGGGAACACCTCGGAGGTGCGTGTACCCGAAATTCGGGATCGCGCGATCTGGACCCCAGGGGGGTGAGCTGCGAGGAGGCGGAATGGGAAATGGAGGCAGGGCGTGGTGGGTGTGCTGAAACGGGCTCGGACGAGTGCTGCAAGGCGGATGAGTGACGTGGAGGCGAGAGAGCCTGAAGTGACGAAAAGGGGTGCCTCTCGCTTGCGTCGCTTGTCCGAAGACCTTGCACTGTAGCTTCACTCGTCCCTCACTGCACCACAGTAACTGGCTTAGTCTAGCTATTCCTGGACCCTTTCGGGTTCTAGGTTTAGTCTTTGGCCCGATTTCTTTGGTCCTGGGAATCAGCTTATTTATCATTTGCTTTGTAATCTGTCACCTACTGGCACGGCCCACAAAGCGACGACAATGACGACGCATGACGCACCGGCGACGGTATGGGTACCGTGGGTTTCAAACGCAGTCCAACCTGCAACCGGTCCCGCGACCCGCACGCCTCTTGGAAAACCTTAGAGAGGATCATGACGACGCCGACTTAGTGACACCACGGCAGAGAAGGAGACAAACGACGCGACGACGAAGGGAACGACAACGAGAGGACAACGAAAACAACGAGACGCGACACGACGACGACGACGTTGACGACGGGCCCTCCTATCGCCCTCGCCCTCGCCCTCCCCATGATGTTTATCTCTAGAGCTTTTGCCAAACACCCCATACAGGGAATCAACGCCTTCACAAAAAATCCACCATGTCCTCTTCGTCTGATCTCGAAACTGGAATTTCCCAGCAAATAATCCAGAAAAAGAAAAAGCCCACCAAGAAAAAATCTAAATCCAAACCTGCTGCCGTCTCCGCACCCGACCACGGCGAGAAGAACGAGGGAGACGACCCCCATTGGGCATACGAACCTCCAGAAGGCGCTGTATTTGCTCGACCACACCATCGACGTCGGATTATCCGAGTGGGATGCAGTCAATGATGTCCCAGATACTGAGATTTGCCTCATCCGCGTCCCAGATTTGGTACGCACTCCTTACTCGAGTTCCGTCCTGCCGCCTTACCGAACAGTATACGGACCTGTAGATCAAAGCGAAACATCTCGAAGGACTGGATATAGACCCTCCCTCTTCATCACGGACAGCCCTCATCGGAAGTCTGGCAAGAAAGAACACTACATATAACATCTGGTCCACCGGCGAAGACGACGCAGAGCTGGCAGGTGGCGACGAGCTCCGGGGGCTGTCCTGTCTAGTTCCACGCAAGAGCAAAATGGGCAAGCTATACCTCGGTAAAGAAACGCGTCCCACTTTCTTCATGCACATGCCCTTTTGCTCACATCTTACATCAGCTCCGGTATTGCGCCACATTGTGGTTTCTGCTCAACCTTCGGTCGCGACGCCTGCAGAAAACTGGACGGTCGTTCACCAGAATCCCCCACGCCTATTTTACCCAAAGGACGTGCTCAAGTATGCCTTCGTGCCGTCTGTGCACGGTCCGAGAAGACTCAGTCGGAAGACTTGTCGGTGGACGTAGACGCTATCGAAACCTCAGTGGACAAGCCCGTTGCCGACGCGGCACCCACGCCTACAGTGAAACCAACGAAAACCAAAGAGGGTAAAGAGTCAAAAGGAAAGAAGTGTAAAGTTGAAGGGGACTCGCCCAAACACAAAAGTCGAAAAAGCATAAAGCAGACTCCTAGTTACGCTCCCATGTGCTCCCTCGTTTTCTGCCACACCAAATGATGGAAACCCGGGCAACCCTGTACGCTGTCTCGATCGTTCGGCCGCAAGATCCGTGCAGACGTCCCGTCTGTGTCGCTCAGCCGAATCCTCGTGATGGCGAGAGGAGGACCCCACGTTGGTATGAACCAACATGGACACCGCATGGCAGCGAATAAGTGCCGGCGGGTCCCCCGAAAGGGTCCTTCCTGCCCGAGTAACCTGTGGGAATCGCCCCCACCTTCCTTTCCCCCTCCACCTCCATCTACGAGCAGGAAGCTCCCTCCTCCCCACTCGTTATTGCCCCAAATGCAACCAATCTATCCGGGGTCGTGCCCTCACATGTCACTAGCACCTCTGTGATCTGGCCAACTCCCTCGATAGGGCTTAAGATTGGTAGCTGGAACCCTAAACGGTCTCGGATGGGCAGCGGTAGGGGTAGCGGAGCCCCCTGACGAGAGCTTTCGCAGGCTCGAAACCGCTACTATCCCGCTCCCTTATCTGTCCCTACTCATACTGTAGATTGTGCCCTCTAACGGCCGATCGCCCGATCCTAATCCTCGGAGAGGGATGTCAGACGGACGAGCAAACAGACCTGACCGCCCGAGTATCCTCCCCTCGCACACAGACCTTTATCTATGGTCGCGCTTCGCGCTCCCATAGATCCCCCATCTCACTCGCTCTGTGTCTTTTCAGCATCTACTTCTTCTCAGCGAGTAAGGTTACCAGTCGCCAACGGTGACCCTAGTACTCAGTAGAGTTTCAATTCAAGCTCTGTTGATCTTATCCACGCGCTTAGAAATCAATTCCGGAAGCCATTATACACTTTCGCCTACTCGATCCGAGCTGCATGTATACAAAATCTACAAGAACCAATGGTGGCCGTTCAAATAGTGCCCGATGGAGCCGTACAACCATATCCAAAGGACCAAGGGCTGTCGGTCCCCAAGCATTCCTTGTTTTGGCCGAGGTATACATTATCAATGCAAATAGGGGACGAGTCAGCCGACACAACGGGGACCTTCGGATCAAAG
>JBBPOJ010001414.1:0-13826 GCA_038091395.1 Leccinum rimulosum | reverse complement strand
AGCGTGATGGTTTATCACCTACAAATCCTGCTTTTCTTCATCGATCGACACTGGCACCGACTCCATGATTCCCTTCAAAACCATCTGATCGCTACCGTGTTACAGTTCGTTTCGGTCGATGAAGTACCCATCCAGTCATGGGCATTCCTCTGCCTAGCAGCCGTAGCTCACTGTGACGGCACACGACCATCTTCCATCTCTCCTTCCGATGACACCTTCACGGCAAATTCCCCTTCGCGAGGACCTGCTACCTGGGATCCCATATGGACACATGCCATGCGCCGCGCAAACGTTCCAGTAGTGTGCCGTGCAGCCTGCCATGCCGCGCACACTCTTGTGGGTTATTCGAGGCATCTTCTCACCCCTCATCGCGTCCTGGTGGAAATAGAATCGTTTGCGAAGGATCTGGATCTCCAAGGGCCGAGCTTCCCTTATGATGCAGTTTGCATGTTCCTCTCTCAGTGCTTGAGGGTGGCCAGTCAAGACGTCAGACTCTATCGCATGCAACTAGAGGAAAAGGTGCTGAGCTGGCTTCTTGACAATTGGCGGGTTGGTGCCTCAGCAAAGGACGTCGGCGGTCGATCCCGCATGCCTCCGCATACCATCAACGATTTCCTGGGTCTTTTGGAGAGCGTGTGCGGATGCTCGCGTCGTAGTGACCCAATCTGTTGCATGGTGCTTCCAGATTGCAACATCGTCAATGTCATGGAAGAGCATCATAAAACGAAGATCATCCGAGATTACGCACTACACGCAAGACTTCCTATGCTCGGTCGGCGCGGAAGTTCATTGGCAGATGGAAGCGTTGCCCAAGCTTTGTCACCGACGATGGGAACAGATCAAGAACTTGTGCCTCCCAGAGGACGCGAGAGGAGAATTTCGGCATTCTTAATCAAGGCTATGGAATCACTTATCTCTGAATGGGAGATGGTGAAAGACAACGCAACTCACCCCACTGCGGAGAAAGTACGGCAGTCCTTTGACGCAGCAATCACTGCTCTTTTGTTCGAGTCCCTTCTGTCCCTGAATGGAACACAGAGCAATAGGCGAGTCATCCAATCGGCTGGAAAGATTATCATTGTTCTTTCTCCCTTCATAACGGACGCCAAGTGGACGTCAGAGGAGAGACTGTTGATTCTAAAAGTCCTGGAGCCCCTGGTCCTTGTTACGGACCAGGCTGATATCGACGATGGGTGGACAGCGTTGATCGATCCTGGCGTTGAGTCAGGGATCAAATCCCATGTACTCCACAACCTACGGACACGTGTCTCAAACTACATCCACTCCGACGGTCAGCGTCGGAATCTATTACAACTTCTCTGGGAAAACGCAGACGTACGTTTTCTTCTTCTTCCTTCAATAAATATTAACGCTGTTTCGCTTCAGGTTCAAAATGCCTTTGACGCGATCACAAAGAAACTCAGGCAATTGCTTAGTTCCCTGACCGACCAATCCATCGACAAGCAAGATTCTGACGCAATAGAACATGATGAATTTGGTCCTATCAGAACTGCCTCAAGAACGCACATCAGATACGGCTCTAGCAACGCGCAACTTAGTTGAAACATGCATTGTCTTCCTTGCATCGGTTCCTGTCTTGCAATGTCCGACTGGGCAAATGCCGCGCGACAAGGAACTCATCAAATTAGTGGTCGAGTGCCCGGAAGAAAAGCTTCTGTTGCTTGGTCCCCCACTCCTGACTGTTGTACGTAGGAGACTACTCACTCTCAGCCTCGATGTCCTCGATGCCTTGCTCGTCAAATGTGCAGATCTCCTTCGAAGATACTCTCACGCTCTCAACGACCAATTCCATTTCCTGGTTGCTGACTTGCTAAAGTCATCTTTGCACATATGGATGAATAAAGAAGCTGCTACATGCGCTATTGGTGAACACGTCCAAGATCTTTGTGGGTGGATATCAAATATGGTGGAGGCGACAGATACCAAGAAGATGACTTGTTGGAAGATACGGGACTTGGTCGCTCGCTTTTTCGCAGGGTATCTCGCCGCAGACCCATCACAGACATTCTGGCCTGCTGACTGTCATGACGTCGAAATAAAGCGCCCCATGAGCAGCTTGTTAGCGCTCAACCTCGACAAAGATATTCGGGTTCGATTCCGCGTTGCTATCCTTACCGCAAATCTGTTTGCTATCGACCATGATGAACTCATCCAAGAGTACGAGAACCTAGATGGTTTCTATCAGCTGGTTCGCACTTCCTTACCCAGAGATCTCGCACAGTATGGCCTTCTTTCTATCTAGCCTCATAGTAAACCTAACCAACTTTGTTAGGTATGAGTACATTCTCACCAGGATGCTGTGTCTGGGGAACATCATGATCGCCAGCTCAAACGTGAGACGAGGACCTTACTGGCACCTTCTAGAGGCAGCTTTTCATAATCCTTTTTATTCTCGCCATATCCAAGTGGTGTTGCGCGGCGTTTCTGAGCGTCTTGGACTATCCAACCTTCGAGAACTCTTAGAAGCTTATGCCTCTCAAATTGCAATATCGATCCGACTGAATTCTTTCGACATTCTACGGTTGGAATCGAATATCCTTGGCTATGCGACCAGAAAAGAATGTGCAGAGGCGGCATTTCCCTCATTCACACCTGCCAACTTGATACAGGTAGCAGAGAGCCGAGAAGCATCTTTGTATGGTCTGCACCTATTCGCTAACCACTGTTCGGCTACCTCAAGGACCAAGGTGGACGGTCTGCGGGCTGCATTGGAGACCTCATTGGGTTGCAGCTCGTTTCACTCGCTGACTCAACACATGTCAGCGACTCGACTCTCGCGATTCACCTTGAAGAACTCTTTCAGTACAAGGACATCGACCTTCAACCTCTCGGAGGTTTTGCGCAATGTGCACGGCAAAACGCAGCAAGTATCGTGGCCTCGGTGATTCGCTGTCTTGGAGATCAGGATTTTTCAGATGACGGCGCGATCGCTGAAGGATTGCGCGCCCATGGGATGCGAGAACCCGCTCGGATCTTCATGTTGCTGAACAAATATCGTCGTTTCAATGACTTCCGGTTCCATCCCCCGAACTTACCTCGTTACGGCACCAATACTATCTTGCGGTCGTTACACTGGTGCACTTCGGTGATTGCTCCGCAACATGTCACCGCTGTCTTGTACCACGTTCTTCATCAAGTTTTTGCAGAGCTACACTCCACGCCATTTGTGAATGAACAATTTCGCTTGTTGAACGGCATCAGTCTTTTGGTCGCCATCCTGAGCGAAAATTTCAAGGATCCTACTCTGCTCCACGCCTTCATCGAGAAGTCGTGTTCGTTACTAGCGCAAGCAGATTTTACTCGAGCCGCACAGTCATATCTGGAGTGGGGCTTCTCCGTCTATCAAACAGAGACTCAACTTGATCAGCGTTTCCCCGATATTTTGATCCGTGTTTGTTCTCTGTTAGATGGTGATCATGCCACCTCAAGTGTGCGCAAACGGGACCAAGAGCTCTCACTGTGGATCGACCAACAAGCATTCGCACTTTGCAGGAACTCACGGATCAAGGAACAAGTTTTAAAGGCACTGCCCGCATGGTCTCATCAGCCCTCACCAGACCTCCTGTCTTTCGTCGAAGATATCACCGCTAGCAGCCTGTCTGCCACCCTGAGCGACCATGGTATAGCCGCTAACAAGTTTCGACTGGTACAAAGATTACTCGGGTTGACTGAGAAACAGGCATATGACAAATCACAATTCGCTGTAACAGATTTCTGGCGTCTCAAGGATTACATCCCCCCGATGGCCAACCTACAGCGAGATGATATTGATGCGTTTGCTTCCCTTCTCGTAGCCAACACTGGCGATATCTATGGGTTCGGCAGCGAGCATCCCCTTCCTCGGACCTTGCGCGCCAGACACCGGGCACAGGCAAACAACAACAACAACAACTCGCCCCATCATTCTATCATCGCAAGTTTGCTTTCCATGCTTGATGGAAATGTTCCTTCGGAAGTCTATCTGGTCTATCTTACTCTTAAATCGTTGATTTCTGCCTCGTCTGAAGGGACCTTAAATTACCACCTCTGGTCCGCGGAATGTCTAGCCCCACTAGAATTTTTCCAACACTTTCCGGTCACGCTATCGACTCGCCCTGTGTGCAGCATTGCCGAGATCAGCTCCATCCCTCATCTGCCCACCAATTTTGGTGAATGGATTTGCTCTTTTTCGACACTCCTAAGCGATATCCTTAATTCTTCTGACAAATTCTATGCTCAACTCACTCCCCTCATCTCGAAAAACGTCCAATTTGCAGAAGAAATACTTCCTGTCCTCGTTCACACCCTGCTTTCAAGGGAGTTCTCGCAAGGCGAATCCCCGAGTGCGTCCTCAAGGAAGTATCTTTCAGACTACTTCACCTCTATCCTGGCTGCTGAGAACCCCAGTCGGTCTTGTATGCGTGCTGTAGTTGACGTCATCCTTCACCTACGCAGCTTCCGCCCCGTTGGCTCCGATGACTGGCTAGCACACGACAAATGGCTGGATGTCGACTTCCGCCTCTTAGCTAAAAGTGCAGTTGGCTGCGGATCGTATACTACCGCGCTACTGTTTCTAGAGCTCGCGTTCGAGTATGGGCAGCTGAAGAAGGAATCCCCAGATGGTATTGAACATCTGCTATTCGAGATATATGGGCATATCGACGAGCCTGACGGGTTCTATGGTATCAAGACTACCGATCTCCACCACTTCCTGATCAAACGTTTCCATCACGAACACCAATGGGACAAGGCATTCCGGTTCCACGGTGCAGCAATAGAGGCCGGTAGTCGCGACTCGATCGATGCAGACGGTCTCCTCCAGTCTTTCCATGCATTCGGTTTCGACAGCCTCGCCATTGATACTCTTCAGGGATCGCAGAGGGGATTTGAGTCGGATCAAGGTTCATCGACCATGTCTTATCAACTGGGATGGCGCACGGAGACCTGGGATTTACCCGATACTGGAGTTGTCCAGGACTCTAACGTCTCGCTCTACCGTGCTCTCCGTGCCATTTACCGTGAAAGGGATCCGCGGGCAATCGACACCACTATCGAATATGCCCTTCGCGATGCCATGGAACGCTTGCGTACATTGGGCAATGAAGACATCACCGAGATCCGAGAGACGGCACGGAATATCATGTCTCTGAACCAACTCACACAATGGAGGCGGGAACCCATCCAAGATCTTCTCAGCTGTAAATCTCCGCGGATCCGGTCGGTGTTGCAACTTGTCGACATTGATCCCAATTTTGAGTGAGTGTTCAACATTGACTGCTAAACCAAGTGCTCATAGTCGATATCAGATTCAGCGGCCTTGAGCGAATCCTGGCCACGAGGATATCTTTGATCCGCTCTTCCAGACGAAAGGAAGAGCGCGAACAAATTGGGGTCATGATCACCCCATTCCACGATAGTCTACTTGAACTTGAGAAGCGTTGCCTTGTCCGCGTTTCGGTTGCGGCACGAAAATCGAACAAACTTCAGGTGGCGCTAAATTCCATTGTGAAGGCCCGACGTCTCCATGGCGCCTCTACCCATGAAGTATCTGAAGAGTTTGCGCACGTCCTTTGGCTTCAGAACGAGCAGAAGCTGGCCGTTCAATTTTTGAAGGATCTTTTATTTCCCGAAGACCAAGCGGCTTCAAAAAACCCTGAGCTCGTTATCGAACGAGCACTCTCTGTGGCGCGATTGGTAAGTACTTTTCACCATGTCGGCGTCGGCGTTCTCAGAATTGTCTCGTCACGCTAGGGATCTTGGATTTCGGAAGCATGCTTGGAAAAGCCGATGGACATCAAGCACAAATATTTTGATGCAGCGGCGATGCTTGCTACGGAGGTGGAAAAACAAGTCAAAACTCGCGGAGACGCGTGCGCCAGCATCTTCCACAAATGTGCACTCTTTGCCGAACACCAATACCATGTCATCATCAAGTCACCGGATGCTGTGCGGTGGAAGACGTACATGGAACGCAAGAGGCAGGAGATTAAGCAGAGAGAGAGTCAACTCCGTCTAACTCGTCCGGGCACGAATGAGCATCATAATCTTTCCGAAGACCAAAAGAAGGCCGAGGCCGTGCTAGCGGAGGACGAGGATGCTTACAAACAGCACAATGGGGCGCTGGTGACATTCCTCGACCTCTCCATCGACATGTATTCGCGGTGCCTTGCGGCCTCCGACATCTTTGATGACAACGTGCCGATCCGCTTTTGTTCTCTTTGGTTTGCAAATTTCGAGGACGGGAGATTGCAGAATACTTTCAAGAACGCGGTTGCGCGGATACCCTCTCGGAAGTTTGTTTTCCTTTCTCATCAACTTTCCGCTCGCATCTCTAGGCCAGCACCAGGAGACTTGCCGACCAGCCAACAAATACTTCAAGGGTTGGTGGTCCGTATGTGCCAAGAACACCCCTTCCATAGTCTATACCAAGTTTACTGCATAAGACCGGAGAGGTCTTTGCAGGCGTCGTCGAGCAGACGATTGTCTACTCGTCTGGAGTCAACATTGTCGCAAGCCCAAATCGAGCGCTCCAGTGGGGCATCGGACATCTTCAGTCGACTGCTAAGCGATCCTCGGCATTCCGCTTGCGTTAAAGCGATTGAACAGGTATGCGACGCCGCGATCGAATGGGCCAAATTCCCCGTCAAAGATAACCGCACGTTCAAGAAAGTCAAGGGTGTGTCGTACATACCAGAAAATTTGGCGATTCGACGGCTTCGCGACATTCATGTGCCGGTATTCACATCCCATCCAACGATCGATCTTACCTTGAAGTACGACAACTGTGTCTGGATCAGCCACTATGACACCACTTTTACGCTTCCAGGAGGAGCCACTATCCCAAAGACCACGGTCTGTTACGGTTCCAATGGTGAAAAGTATAAGCAACTGGTGAGCGCGAGTGTGTTCGTCGCGAGGAAGTTGATTTTGATCACCATTCAAGTTCAAAGGCGGAAATGACGACCTGCGGCAAGACGCCGTCATGGAACAGGTCTTTGACCTGGTCAATGTTGTCCTTAAATGTGACAGGGAAACCAAAAAGCGCGACCTCAAGGTTCGCGGATATACGGTTCTACCTCTTGCAGCCCAAGCTGGCGTTTTGGAGTTTGTCGAGAACACGGTTCCCCTCAGTGTATGGCTAGGAGCGGCTCATCCAAGGCGAGTGTAACGGCCTGAGTATGTTCGCCCGACTGATGCCTTCACCCAAGGTATCGCCCCAACGATCCCAAACACAACGACGTTACAGCAATACTGAAACACACGCGAGATCGTCACCAAGGAAGGATGGACGCGATGGTCAAGCAATTCAAAGACATCTGCGAGAAGACGGCTCCCGTCATGAGGCACTTTTTCACCGAGAAGCACAAGTCGCCCATCGCCTGGTTCGCGATGCGACTCCACTACACGCGGAGCGTCGCGACGACGTCGATCGTGGGTCACGTGTTGGGTCTGGGGGATAGACACGTCTCCAACATTCTCATGGACAATGGGACTGGCGAGGTCGTCCACATCGATCTCGGGATCGCCTTTGACCAAGTGAGCCGTTCGTTGCCTGTCAATCTGCATCATTTAATCTCAATCTCACACACCGCATCGCGTTACCAAGGGGAAGTCGTTACGGATTCCCGAACACGTCCCGTTCCGGATGACACGCGACATGGTGGACGGGATGGGGTACTCTGGGACGCAGGGCGTGTTCCAGCGGTGTGCGGAAGAGACCCTGCGCGTCCTCCGTGAGCGGTCGGACGTCATCATGACAGTGCTCGAAGTGTTCAAGCATGATCCTCTCCATTCCTGGTTTGTCGCCCTTCTTCCAACTTTTTGCTTTCGGTGCTCATTGACCGTGACCCCCGGAAAAACAGGACCGCGAGCGAACTCAAGATTAAAAAGATACAAGAGAGCACCAACGATCATCCCGTTGCCGTCGGACGCGTCCCTGCGGACGACCGTGACACACGGTTCGGTGAGGGTGCCCGCGATGACGACCCCGCGGCGGCAGCGGTAGCAGCGAGCACGCCAGTCAACGAAGCTGCGGACCGCGCACTCAATTCGGTTGCGCGCAAGCTGGACAAGTCGCTCAGTGTCGAGTACACCGTCAACGAACTCATCGCCGAGGCAACCGACATCGTCAACCTGGCGACGATCTATCAAGGTAAGTCCTAAACGGCGCGACGGCTCGTCCCTTGTACCTCGTCCCTGACGTGTGGGTAATGACAGGTTGGAGCCCCGATTATTAGATTAGACTTTTTTTTACTTGCCGCGGAACTTTTTTTTGTACATAGTCAATTCCTAATCTGTATTGCCCATCTGCGCCTTTTATTTTCCGTGTCGCTTGCACGGGCGAGAGAACCGATTCACTGTGCACATTTCGAGACTAGTCTATCGGAGTCACATGGAGAAAGCTGAGTAGGGACCAGCAAACGTAAGAGAAAAAGAGAAAAAGAAAAAAGGTATTACAAAATCGAGGATATAGGAATCAGGGGATATGACATGGGAGGACGCTACAACGCGCAATTCCGGACACTTTCAGGTATGTAGGCATTTCGAGTTTAACACGAATGAAACAGATGCAACGTATCAGAGTTGTGTGAAAGTAGATGCAAAAAAAAGAAAGGGTCACTAAACATCGTTCATACCAGACGTCGACGACCGTAACCAACGATCGCAGCCCACCATGGAAACGCTCCATTATTTGGATTTTGCAATTTCGCGAGCAGCCTTGATAAGGGGAGACAACGTGCGAAGGGGCTCACATTGTTTGAAAAACGGATGCTTAACCGAGATGAGCAACGCTAGACAAAGAGGATGCAGGGACGAACTCACATCGAGCAACTGTGATGCCGTGGGCCGCTTTTCGGCATCGACCTCCAATGTCTTTGCCAGGTAATCGCTAAAGAGTGGAGACAACGCCTCGGGGTTGGCGATCGTGGGCGTGCCGTTGGTGGCAATTAGGTACAGGGCTTTCAGCGGGTTTTGGTTCAGGTACGGGGGCTCTCCCTCGATCATCTCTGATGTGACTGGGTGAGAACGGTCAAAGAATGCCGCTGGCAACCGGACTTGCCTATGGCCATGATGCCGAGACTCCATATGTCTACCTTTGGGCCGTACTCTTTGCGAGTGACGACTTCTGGTGCCATCCAGTACGGGGTGCCGACCATGGTAGTACGTTTTGAATTGTTGGGGTCCGATATTTGTGCACAGAAACCAAAATCGGCTGGAAGAGGTCAGTCATGATATGTACACGATGCGCGGAAATGACGCACTCAGTTTGATGTCGCCGTTCATACTGAGCAACACGTTATCGCTCTTGATATCTCGGTGAATAACGCCGTGCCTGTGCAAATGTTCGAGACCCTGGGCCGTTTCCCTTGAGACGGCGGCTATTTGTCCTTCGGTCATGAGATTGGCGGTAACGACATCGGTGAGCGAGCCTCCTTCCATGTACTCCATGACTACCCAAAGGTCGTTCTTGTGCAAGAAGGAGTCGATGTAATTGACGATGTTGGGGTGCCTAGAGGCGCGCATGACGAGGATTTCGTTGATGATGAGGTCTTTCTTGGGCTGCTTATCGAGATCCATTTGTTTGATGGCGACGGAAAGGTTAGTGCCAACTTGGTAGGCGGTATACACTCCGCCGGAAGCGCTGCGATGACCGCATGGTTCAAGATGGATGGCGGAGACGAAAAGGCAAGCGGCTCACCCCTGTCCAATCTTTACGAGATTGCGATAGAGCTTTGTCGGATCGGCATCTGTGCATATCTGTTGCAAGCGTCGGATGATGTCGTCCGAACTTTCCTTGTCCTTTTCCCTCTTCTCCCTGCGTCGGGGAGTAGCCACGCCGGCAGACTTTGCGAGGCTGGCTACTGCTGGGCTGGGCTGTTGTATTTGCTGCAACGCCCTTGGATCCTTCTCTCTTGTTGGTTGTGCGGCTTTGAGTGTGGTATCAGATCGAGATGATTGTGACGAATGTTTAGGCGACTGTGGCGCACCAGACTGGGAGGACGGTTGAGCAGCGCCGGTGCTGGGAGGACGTCTGGTGCGAGTGGTAGTGTTTGCGCGGGCGATATCCTGAGGCTTGGTCGTGCGGACGGGAGTGCGCTGAGAGGTGGAGCGATCGAGGGAAGGCAAGGCGGTGGTAGGCGGTGCGGGTGCGGGCCGGAAAGCGTTCGGGGACGACACGGAAGGTGTGGATGGAGAAGAGACGATGGGTGAGGGAATGGCTTTCTTGGGGGGCGGTGGAGCAGGACGCTAGAGGAATAGATGAGGAGGCGGTGGGAGGGGAGGAGGAACAAAGGAAAGAGGTGCGCACGGAAGTCTGGAGGACGGCGTCGGGTAGAGTCTTTGGGGGGCCAATGTATGAAGTGGTCTCGAGAGCGCCCATCTTGTCCCAGACGTCGCCGTGACCTTCCTGGTAGAACTTGACGATATCCATGACCGCCTGGGGGTTCTTTTCCTGCTCTGATCTGGAGATGCCGCTCTCCTGGAGCAGCTGCTGCCATTCTTTGGGTAGACCGGTGAACTCGCCTGTGGAGGAGTTGAAACCGACGTGTGTGAGATGGACGGGATCGTAGGGAGTGCTGATCTCTGGGCGCTTTGAGGTGTTGAGAAAGTCGGACATGAAGCCGAGCATGCCCTTCTTTGACTTGGCTGCGAGGGTGGCGCTGCGGGACCTTGTTCCGGATGGGGTGGGGGGCAGGGCGGCGGGGAGGGGGTCGGTGTTGAAGAGGGAGGGGAGTGAGTCTGTTGGACCGGCGGAAGGGACCGGGTCTGGAAGGGGGACTGCTGCGGGGACAGAGAGACGCCTGGTAGCAATGGTTGAGTTGGCGGGGAAGATGTCATTGAGTGTTGCGGTGTTGGCGCGGGAGGGACGGGGAGGAGGAGAAGTGTTCATTTCGTGAGGTGCAGCGAAGGGGTCGAGGTCGAGGCGGGTAGAATTGCGAGGTGGACGAGGTTTCTGTAGAGAGTTGCGAGGTGGGGTCTTTGAACCGAAGGAAGAAGGAGGAGGGGGAGGAGGGGGAGGATGTTGTCTAGCTGTTGCGATGTTTGCTTCTCTGAGGAGATCTGAATATTCTTGAATTGACTCTCTCGACGGTCGATGGTACTCGATCGTAATTTTTGACTGTCGATGCTGGAATGGCCTCTGATTGATGGCCATGCTGAAAGAGAAACAAGGAAAGTTCAATTTTTCTCTTCCCTTGACGACCAAATGCGTCCGTTTCGTATCCTCAGATCAATGTCATCACCATCTCACAAACGACAAAGAACAGAACGCGACGATCGCAGACCAACAAAGCTCCCTCGTCGCGTACACGAAGGTCCCAAATCACCAAGACTCCCAAAACGCATGGCCGCCTTGCTCCTCGGCTTTGGCGGGTCCGGATACAGCGGCATGCAAATGTATGTTCAGTACCTTGCAATGCACCGCCCTGACACACCTCAGTCAACCAGACGTGAAGACAATCGAGGGCGTCCTCTTTGACGCCCTCGTCCGCGCAGGTGCAGTCTCCAACGACAATGCCGACGATCCTACCAAAGTACTTTGCTTTTGCCTCATCCTCCAATTCACTGACCAAGCTAACAGGTGAATCTCGGCCGGGCAGCCCGAACAGACGCGGGCGTACACGCTGCCGGTAACATCGTGTCCATGAAATTGATCCTCAACATTCCCGGTGTCAGGGACTGGGTAGCTCGCATCAACGAGGAACTCCCACCGGAAATTCGCGTCTGGGGAAAAGTGAGCACGCCCTCTCCTCGGAAACTTTGCTCACCTCGCCGCAATCAAGGTCCGCGTTCAGGGCGGGTTCAACGCACGACTGTACGTCCTCCTCTCTTCTCATCCCCTATTGCTCATCCTCCTCGACAGATCCTGCGATAGCCGCAAGTATACCTATTTCTTCCCATCCTATCTCTTGATCCCACCCAAACCCAACTCTGCCTTCTTCCGTGGCCAATGTGCCTCGGATCCATCTATCAATGTCTTGCAACATCCGTTTTGGGATTTCCCCGGCGCTGATGCCTCTACCCCTGAAGAAGACCTCACTCGAAAACGACAATGGAGACTCGGCCCGAACGACATCGACTCCTTGCGCACAGCCGCCAAATTGTTCGAGGGCACCCACAACTTTCACAACTTTACCGTCGGCCGCGATTTCGCAGATCGTAGCAATCAACGCCACATGATAAATATCCAAGTAAGTCTCTGTCCAACTTTCTTTTCTCCCCTCAACCCTTTTCCCAAAGATCGCCGACCCTGCAGTCTATGGTGACACCGAATGGATCAGCGTGCTCTTTCACGGACAGAGCTTCATGCTACACCAGGTATGTCTGACAGTGTGATATGTGCCAGCCTGCGTATTCAACCGAACCCTTAGATCGTAAGTCTGCCCGTGACGATCACGCTCCTTTTTCTAATCAGCCATCGGGAAAGCGTAAAATGATGTCCGCCCTCGTCCTATCCTGCCGAACTGGAACTCCCGCCGACATAATCAACGAGGTGACTCTTCACCCCCTCCACATATTCATATAACTGAAAAAGCCCCAAGCTCTATGGTCCCCGAATGGTCTTCGTCCCCAAGATGCCTGCCTTGGGGCTACTTCTCGAGTACCCCATCTTTGATTCCTACAACCAAAAGGTGACGACGGCCAACGAGCAAGGAAAGTACGACCAATCCCACGTCGACTACCGTCCGCCGATCGACTTTGAGCAATACCGAGAGACGATCGACGCGTTCAAGCAAAAGTTTATTTACCAAGACATGCGTGCGACGGAAGATCGGTACGGAATGTGCGTGTTTTCTTCACGACCGCGAAACCATGTTTATATCGAATGACGCCAGATTCGACGCCTGGATTCGATACGTGGACAATTACGAGGGAAGCGATCTGTCGTACTTGAATCCGCAGGGTATCATCCCTGCGGCTGCCGTCATCAAAAAGGACGCCAAGAGGAGACCAAAGCCGTTCAGGGAAAGCAAGCGGTTCGACGTCACCCACATCAAAGACGCTCCGCCACCGGAAGAGGAGAGCGAATCAGAGGAAGAGAGCATGAGCAAGCCTGCACTGGAAGACACGGAGGGATGAGATGCCGGGACTGTTTTTTAGATTATACATATACTGGTCCGCTGCAACTATGATTCACGACTGGAACTTGCGCATCGTTTGAATTTCATCGAGGAGAGCTTGTAACCGATCGTCGTCGATCTTGACGAGACTGTCGACGATGAGAGATTCGAGCGATCCCCCAGGTATCATGGAACGTACCTCGGTATGACGCTCTTGGCTTCTTCTGCCGTCGCTGGGCACAAGTTGGCGATCTGAGCTGTCTCGAACTGGGTCAACGCCGGCTCGCGACGTAACGTCCTGTAGTTCAAAAAGGCGTCGGTCCGCGTTGAGAGAAAGAGGAACAAAACAAAAAACACACTCGCGAACGGCGCTGGCCGAGTCCGTCGTACTAAACTTGGCAAACGTCTTGACGTACTCGAGCGTCTTGTTGTAAACACTGTTCAAGAAGAAAAAAAAAATCGGTATACAAACACCCTTCAAAAAAAAAGCACAGAACGCACGCAGTGTCGGGCGCATCCTTGTCTCTGTTTTCGAGCAAATACTTGACCTCGGAGATGAGCAGGCAACCCGCGTTGTTGAACTCTGCAAACAGGAACGTTCGGGCGACTGCCAGTTCCCTGACATCCGATACCACGCACCAGACCCGAGTTTCAGCGCCGAGGCATCCTCTTCTTCTGCATGTGTCCTGTGGCGCAAACGCGTCGTCATGATCAAGAAACTTGTTTGGCAAGAGCTTTCGAAACAAACAAACACACGACGTCGCC
>JBBPOJ010001413.1:0-13835 GCA_038091395.1 Leccinum rimulosum | reverse complement strand
CTGGTTAGCGCTTGACATGCAATGCACAGGTGTTATCGCATCTACCCTCGACGATTCCGATCTAGGATTAGTCTCATACGACTATCCCACAGCAGCCAAAGAGTCTAGAGCTAAGGCGATCTGGGACAAGTTAGCAGGTCTCTACGCAACTGGAGGCATTGCTGGCCGCTTCTTCCTTCTCCATGAGATCATCGAGAAGAGAGTCCAACCCAAGACCGCGGCGGAGGATTTATTCTCCATCACTTCGTCCTTCCAACAGCTCGCCACTGCTGGTTTAGATCTTCCTGAATCGTTCCGAGCTATGCTCACCCTCACTCTCCTTCCCTCAAACTACCATGCGCTTCATTCCACCATCGTTCACTCTGTGACTGATGAGACCAAATTCACTATGGATACGATAACAAACATGGTACTTGCCGAAATCAACCTTCGGAAGTCCACCACTGCACCCCTCACTTTGAGGATCAGTGAAACACGCGCTGGACCTTCTCGCCCTCCTCCTACACAATCACAGGTTAACAGGACGACTGTTATTCGTCGCGGTCCGCCACAAGCCAATTGGGCGGATCAGAACAATGGCCAGAATCGAGGAAACTCTTCTGGTCAAACGACGAACTCTGGTGGTTCTTCGAACCATCAGAAGAAATGGACTAACAAGTCCAAGCGTCCTGGTAAGAACCAGAAACGTGATTGGTATTCCCAACGTCAAGGGAACAAGGGCAAGGCTCCTGCTAGAGCCAACGAGGTTGAAATCGACGGTTTTGTAAACCAGGTCGAAGGAGAGGAGTATATGCCGGTGGATGACACCGAGACTTCTCATATCGAGGAGATGCAGGTCAAACAGACCTACCCTGCGACGACATGGCCTCAAGACGAGGATACTGGGATGGACATGGCGGGGCCTTCACAGCCCTTTCAGTCCGGCTTCTTCAGCGAGAGTCCCTTCTGAAGTAAGCGTAGTCTCACCTACAGGGACGAAGAAGAAGACGAAGAAGAAAGCGAAGATTACCATCTCGCTTGGAGGTTTAGTGTCTAGCCAATCTTTTGGTGCCATTGATCATCTTGTAGACGCTGCCGCTTCTCTGCCTACTGAGCAGGTTTTACCTCTAGTAGAGGCCCCACAAGGCTTTCATGTTTACGAACCTAGAGAACCTTTTCCAGACCCGTATCATGCGGAGATGTTGAATTCTGGATTAGATAATGAGCGTGCAATGCTACTTGATTACTTTTATTCGAGTGCTTTTGCACTTGGGGGGAACTCTGCCGATGACTTTGCCCGCAACCACTGGATGATTGATAGTGGATGCACCGATCATTTAAGCCCTTATCTTGATGACTTCGCTCATCTTGATGACACTGTTCGTTATGCAGTTGTCGCTAATGGTCAGAAGGTTCCTCTTCATGGACCTGGCAAGATCATCGTACGTCAGCAAAGTCTACCTTTGATTGTCTTAGAAGGAGTATGGTATGCACCTAAGGCGACTCATCGTCTCCTTTCGGTACCTACGCTGACAGCTCAAGGCTATAAGTGCCGCATTCAAGGCACTCAGACTTCCATTTGGAACGATAAGGGAAAATTGGTGATACAGGCGTCTGCTTTATCTCCAAGGAACAACCTGCATTGGTTTCAGTCTTCTACGATTACTCCAGTAATGCGCGTCCTATCTTCCCTTACCTCTGAGGACGATTTCTCTCTGTGGCATCAACGTTTTGGCCACCTTTCGAAGAATGCTTTACGACAAGCACCCTTGCATGTCAATGGTATGCCTGCATCGCTTGCTCCTTCTTCCACTGCTCCTTGTAAAGGATGCGCCTTGGGGAAGATGCATGAACGCACTTATGCTGACTCTTCCAAACGTGCTACTCGCCCTCTCGAGCTTGTGCACACGGACCTTGTTGGTCCTTTGCCTGTTGAGTCACGCTCTCGAGCGCGATTCATTTTGACTTTCATTGATGATTACTCTGGCTTTGGACTCGTTTCTTTTGTCCGCCAGAAGGATGCTGTTCCCCAGCATTTCCGAAACATGGCCTCTTGGGCGGCGACCTACACTGGTCACTCGCTCACCTCTGTTCGTTCGGACCGTGGGGGGGAATTCATTGGTCATTCGATGCAATGGTTCTTCACGGACCGAGGTATCACACATCAGACCAGTGTTCCACACACACCCCAACAGAATGGTCGAGCAGAGAGATTCAATCGCACTATGCTTGAAAAAGCAGAAGCGATGCGCCATCATGCATGTATGCCACCTTCGTTCTGGCAAGACGCAGCTGAGACTGCTGTCCATGTATATAATCGTCAACCTGTCAGGCGTCATAATTGGAGGACTCCTGTGGAATTGTTCCATGGGAAGAAGCCCGACGTTTCCTACTTTAGGATCTTCGGATGTCTAGCATACGTTCATATACCCCAAGAGACTAGGGAGAACAAGCTATCAGCCAAGGCTGAAGAGATGACCTTCATTGGTTATGCTCCCAACACCAAAGGCTATCATTTCTGGTCTGGCAAAAGACATCGTATCTTTGTCTCGACCAACGCTATCTTCGATGAGACTATCTTTCCTCACTGTTCCAAAGAACAAGGTCACAGACCGATCTCTATTCCGGTTGAAAACGAAATACCAACAAAGCAAGACGATCCTCCTATCCAGGAACGACCACGACAGGATCCGGACCCTCGTCGCGTCGACATATATGTTCCTGCACCATTGGACGGTCATCGACATCAACAAGACCCACAGCCACCACAGGACTTCCTCGACGAAGTACCTGATGAGGACAATGAACCATGGGAACCTCCGGCTACGCCAGAGAGAAATCCTTCCCCAGGTCATCCTCCTCTTGATTTGTTCTCACCACCTATACCTGGTCGTAAATGTCCTAAACCAGAGTCTGAACACAGATATCCTATTGAGGATCTGCATCAGCACAAACGATACATGTTACCACCTCATGACGAAGAAGAAGAGGAAGATTCTCCTCCACCTTCGAAATTATGGTTAGCACCTCGTCACCAACGAGATGAAACATTACCACAGTTCAGAATGAGACCACATCAACATCATCCCACCAGGGATGACCGTTCTGCAACTCGTATCCCTCCTACTCCTATTGAAGTTAGACGATCGAATCGAGTTCCAGTGTCCAGGATTCTTCCTGATAACACTTATGGTAATCGACCGCCGATTGATATCGAGCGAGACCTTCATCATCGTCCTACAACTCCGATTCAGGAGGAGTATGTGCAACCTGGTGAACCTATGGACGTTTTACCCACCAATCTAGCGGATGATCCTAATCAGATGTACGAGTCATATGCTCGTCGTATCAACAATCTCCTCTCAGCTGCTATCGCACCTGACTCTGTTCCTAAGCAATATCGGGACGTTCTCAAACTATCCCAAGAGGAACAGAAGACATGGAGATCGGCTATGGATGAAGAAATGAAATCTCTTCATGACAGAAATGTCTGGGAACTTGTAGACCTACCCAAGGGACGTCACCCCATCAAGGGAAGATGGGTATTTGCTATGAAATCCGATGGACGAAAGAAAGCACGCTTCGTCGCCAAAGGATTCACACAAGTCTTTGGAATAGACTATGAAAACACCTTCACTCCTGTTGCTCAGTTTGAACATTCACAACCTCGCCGCTATGGCAGCTCTTAATGGCTGGGAGCTACACTAACTTGATGTCAAAACAGCCTTCCTCTTCAGTGAACTCGAGGAGGAGATTTACTTGGAGCAACCAGAAGGTTTTGTTGTCAAAGGTCAAGAGACAAAAGTCTGTCGACTGAGGAAGTCCATCTATGGACTGAAGCAAGCTGCGCTACAATGGAATAAGCAGCTACACAAGTCACTCCTGGAGATGGGTTTCACTCATTCACTTTCTGACCCAGGAACTTATGTTAAGATTATCGGTCATGATATCATCATTTTTATTGTTTATGTTGATGATGCACTTTTTACTAGTAGTAAAGAATCACTTGTGGATGCTCATGTCAAGACATTCATGAAGAGATGGGAATCTCGCTATCTAGGCAAAGCCAAAGAGTACTTGGGTATTCATTTCACTCGAGACATATCAAAGGGAACTTTGATCATAGACCAAACCCGCTATGCAGAGAAAGTTATTCAACATTTTGGTCAGGAGAATTGTAAACCTGTCTCGACTCCTCTACCCACCGGCTATATGCTGAGACTCAACTCGAATCAGGCCACTGCCTCCCTTCGATCGTCGTATCAATTGGTCATTGGATCATTGCTCTACATCATGCTTGGCACACGACCTGACATCGCTTATGCGGTGATCAAGATGTCCCAATGTGCAGCCAATCCCTCCGAGGAACACTTGTAAAGAGCCCTTTATATCGTCAGATATCTTTCTACAATGAAAGACCTTTGCATTCTGTACTCGAGACATGGATCTAGTTCTGGTCTCATCACTTATAGCAATACTGATTGGGGAGGAGATCCGGAAACATCCAGATCTATGACAAGCTATGTCGTTTACCTCGCAAATGGACCTATATCATGGATCAGCAGACAACAAAAGAGAGTCAGGCTTTCTTCCACCAAAGCAGAATACTGTGGCATGACGGATACTGCAAAACAGTTACAATGGCTTCAGAACTACTTTTCCGAACTCAATTGTCTGCTCAAAGCCATACCCATGTGTGTCGATAACCATGGAGCTATATTTCTTGCCTCAAATCCAGCTCAGGAAGGTCGCATCAAACATGTTCGTCTCCACGAACACTTCATTCGTGAAGCTATAGAGTTTGGCGACATGGAACTCTTCTATGTTCCTACGAACGTACAATTCACAGACATCTTTACAAAGAATCTGTCGAAAGTACCATTTGAAGCTGGAAGGAAATCCTTAGGCCTTATCCCATTTCCTTCATCGAATCCCTCTATGTGACGCTTACACTTTAGCAAGGAGGAGTATTGAGAATCATGGTTTCAGTTCGCTTTTACACCATGTTTCTTAGCATGACTCACAGCGTGACTCATACAAGTCTCATGTGTGACTCATTATTGCTTCATAGCATGACTCATATGTGACTCACTATCTCTTATCTTTGCTTATGCCATTTGTGTTACTCATCACTTAGATAAGGCTTTAACACCATTGGACGATAGCAGTATCTTACTGCGGATGACTCATATCTTCGTCATCCTTCCATGACCTTCTATAGAGTTCTATCTCTATTTCCCTATTATAGGAGAATATGTACATAGATACAAACATCTCTGTATCATATATAAACCTGGAGCTATTGCTCTGGGACAATAACGAGTCTTCCACTCATTCTTTCATTAACCTCTCACCTAGTAAGCTACTTGCTCGAGTCTTTACACTCTCGCAACTACCTTCACCTTGTTTGTTACCTTCAGACTATAACAGTGAGCATCTCCCACTATTCTCTTAGTTCCCTTCCAGGCTACTGCGCACACAATCGAGACTTGCTATCTCGATACCAGATGGCGTTGGTCCATCCTATTCGGGGCGGTACATGAAGGAGACTCTTGCCCCGATTGCCACGCGCGATCAGCGCATATAACCAGGCATATCCTGGACAATTCTGCCAACCTTGAGACAGTACTACGATACCCGTCGCAGTTGGCACACCGACAATATGACAGCGGTTGGATCAAGGGCAATAACGCCCAGCCACAGGCTGATGATCCTGCCAACTATCGGCGCCTAGAAGGGGTGTTGTGTATACTCTCTGGCCACGTAACGAAGTATCGCAGTATCATGCGAGAAATCAGCGAAGATGCTGCTGTCCATGCCGCGGTATTACTACGACAGGGTGGTACCTAGGCAGAAATCCAGCATTGCATCAATGCTTTCCATCGCTTCGATGGCCTTGACCTAGTCACCCAACCACGTGATGTAATCATCTATCACGACGACCTTCGGGTGGAAACACCCTTAAGACCAGTTATGATCTGCTGGTTGGGTCCGTCGGAGGCCCCGACGGTGATGATGGCAGCACTATGATTGCTGAGGGCATCGGTGCAGGTGCCCAAACTGGAGCGCACATTCCGCTACACTATGCGCACTAAGAGCCATCAAGACGTTGGAGGACAGCGGCCACAGGTACCAGCGGATTTGCGCATGCAACTGAATGGATGCACGGCGTATACCATGATCAATACTGGGAGTACTGGAAATTTCGTCAGTCCCGCATTCACCACAGTAACAAAGATGGAGACATTTCTCCTGCAGCCACAACTCACCCTGCAACTAGGTTGCATTGGGAGTCGGTCTAAGTGTTAAAACGATCATTATTCACTCAATTCTTGTAGGATAAAGATCGTCCAGTCTAGAACTTGTCTAGACCTTTCATCTACGCTTATGTAATGTAGATTAGATGTGGATAAGAGCTTTATACGCTATTGGCTACATCTTTGCTTACTGATCATTATTGATCAAGCTGACTGATCATGATGAGTTTCTTATGCTATTGGTTAGAACTTATCACATGATCTTCTGGAATGATCTTCGAACATTCCATACCATAATATATACAAATAGACACACTTGTATATAAGGCTTTAGGCCTCACACTGAAATATCAGTTCACTTTACACTCAACAAGTATAGTGAATTCTGTCTTAGTCTCAATATCTCTATCTCAAATACCTAGTGAGTTTTCTACTAGAGAATTCCCTTCACATTAGATTCCTATCTACTGTACTCTGCCATTAGAATATCCATTAAGGATTTCTAAACTAAGATCTCACATGGCGCAAATGCGACCGCCAAGATTGGCGGCATCGACCATCTACGTAGACGTAGCAAATATCGATCATTACATTGCATATTGGGAATTGGAACTGCGCGAATACAGCGCAATCTTGGACTTCGCCAACAACTCTCTCACCATGGCTGGTGGTCATTGCGCGCCACTTGATGCGCCCACAGCGGTACTACCATAGAGGCGAGGGCGCAGACTAAACCGCGCCCGTCTCCTCACTCTGATTGACTCCTTGTTCACCACCCGTACAGGGCTCAAAGGGGGGAGGAATAGGAGAGGTAGATAAGAACCGACAACCAGGTGCTGGACACCTGGAGAAAATTGGTATGGGTATACCAAGGACGCTTGCTGCACTACAGAAAACGAATACAACCAACGAGGATATACCTCGACTAAGAACGCAATGGCTTGCGCGATACAAACATCGATTGGGAGGTGTAATCCCAAAGCTTCCCCCACTAAGGGAGGTGAACCATCAGATTCCTCTGATGTTACAGCTGGCCCGGATAGGGTCAGATGTAGACTTGGAGAGCGAAGACTAGGTACGAAGGATAGTCGAGCAGACGTAACGTCTGGCGAGACTCGAAGGCTAAGGGACTGAGAGTTTCGACGAGGAGGATCTCACGGAGAGTCGCTTCACTCGAAGACTAAGGACACACCCGAAGAGGGCAGAGGCTCGAAGGGACTGAGAGGCGAGGGACTCGAGGGGGCGCAGAGAACTCAGGTGATATTCCAAGTAGCTCTAGCTTAGGGTTACAAAGTGATACAACGGTTCTTTAAATACTAAAGAGATAGATCGTGATGGAATCGCGTGGAAGGGACGCGTCATCTGCAGTATAGAAGATAGGAAGCTGCGGAGGATCAGTCATACGATGACGAATGATGGAGTCAACATGAGTCATAAGAGATAGGGGAAACGTGGACCGGAGATGGGAAGAAGTAGGAACTGGAGATAGGAAGATGTAGGATCATCAGTGATGTGGATCGAAACGCGAAATCGCCCGAGATCTATGATACATGGAGAATACAAGGTAAACGCGATAAGCGTAGCAAAAAGAGAGAGAAAAGAGATACAGAGAGAATCTAGGAGACGATCGTAACAACCGTCAGTCGGCGTTGTGCCCTCGTCACGTCGTCACGTTCGTCGTCATCGCGTGTCATCGACGCAGGCGGCTGAGGGTGTGAACGAGATCTGGCAGAGGGTAAGTGAGGAACAGAGAGAGGGAGGGACACACGCACGCCATATCGTCGTCACGTTTGTCGTCGTCGTCGAGATATGGGGCGGGCGTAGCCTCGTAGGAGTGAACAAGGGAGAGGGAGAGGGAGAGGTGAGCACGCACGTATCCGAGTCGCATTCGTCGCGCACCTTTGTCATTGTGTCGCAGTCGTCACGTTGAGGGGCATGAGCTGGTGTCGTGTGGTGGCGCACTGGCGGTGTGGACGAGGTCTGGCGATGTGGGGTGGGAGAGAGGCGGCACGCGGCACCGATGGAACACAAATTGTGTTGTACTTAAGTTGGGTCTTGTCTTGGGGACACGGTAGAAGGGAAGAAAAAGAAGAGTTTCCTCATTCGTCGGAACTTGAAAACACAGAAAGAATATATGCTGTGTGTTCAAGGCCGTGTGCGTACTTATGTGCAACAATGTTCGAGTATGTATGTACATACTACATACAAAGGGCGAGGGCAATGGGAGTGCAGTCACGGGGGACACCTGGCATGTCGTTGCCCCATCGTTGGTTCCGTGCCAGAGGCGAGCGACATGTATCGTCACTTCGTGAGGGTGACACCCATGTTGTTGTGCCATCCATTTTCTTCGTCGTCGTGACTCGTCGTCCCGTCCGTTGACAGATGTTTCACAGCATAATTAGGCGATGGCCTGATCTCAGATCTCAACAGTTAGAACTTAGAAACAGCCAACGTAACGTCTGCATGGACAAGATATGTGGACAAGCGCTTACCAAAGGCAGGGAACTGCACGGGTGGGACATGCGTGCACACTGTTGCGTCGTCGTCGTCGTCGCAGGTGAGTGGGCTTGAGTGCTCACTGTCGCATCGCTGTCGTTGCGAGCAAGAGAACGTGTGCGCGCACCATTGCGTTGCTGACACGGTGACATGCGGTTGCCTCGGCCGGATAGTTACTGTGCGTTGTGGTCTCAGCGACACCCTCCGAAGCTTGGACGGGTCAAAACGTGGTGTCACGTCAAGGTGCATGCTGGCGTGCTGTTGCGCTGGCATCATCCGTCGTCTGAGTCACGTTGTTGTTGTGTAGCACTCCGTCCTCGTCCTCGTCGTCACATTGCATCGGGAGAGCAATGCAAGGGTGAGCTTGGGCAATGCCAGTGGGAGCCTGGGAGGTGAGCGACGGTGAGCAAGGAGGAGAGAGCGACGTGCGGCATTACGGTTGGGTCGTCTGTCGTGTCCCTCCGAGTCATCCGAATCGTCGTCATGTCATCTGGTCACTAGTGTTTAAAGGTCCGGTTCGGTCCGGTCTTTACACCTTTTTTGGACGGACTGAACCGAGACCGGTCTTTGACCTATTCTATTGCTCCTTACAACCGAACCGAACCAATTGGAACCGGTCCGTGTCGGTCCATGGTCGGTTGCGATCAGTTGCGACTGGTCTTTAGACCAAATGGACATGAGGAGTCCTCGTGTGCAGTCGAAAGGACACGCTATAGAAATCGTACCATGTGATATGGTACTGTAAGATAATGGAGTCCGAGTAATGGGGCAGCAGACGCATATGAGGAAGCTATCTAGTACCTATCAGCACGATCTCTATCATATCAGTTATTCTCTATACCCAGAACGACACCGCGGTGCCGCAACCACGGTCGACGGGGATGACACAGCGTAATTGCAACAGCAACGACATCGACCACGACGTTCAGGTCAGGGCAAAACAACGAGGATGGGGAGCTTAGTGACAGTGACGAGGACAGCACCACAGGACGAAAACGGTGACGGCGAATCACGATGACATTGTATATCTTATTTTCCTACGTAGTTTTTTGTTGAAAAAAGAAAAGAAAAAGAAAAGACACCACTGGCATAGGAATATTGTGTGGACCGTGTGCTCTACAATGGGGGAGTAGACTTCTGACAACGTGCTCCCTGATTGGCTCTCAACTTATCGTGGAAAAGGGATTTGCAAGTCGACAGGCTTTGACAGGCTTGACAGGCTTTGACAGGTTATCCCAGAAGAGGGACAGATTGTATCTTGGCTAGGCTAGGCTGTTATGCTGTAATATAAGTTGAGTAAGGTTGACAGGCTTTGACAGGCTTTCCCAGAATAGGGTATATTGTATCTCAGCTAGGCTATGCTGTGATGCTGTAACCTTGGCTAAGTTGGAGGGTTAATTTGCTGATGAACGTTCATCCAACCACCATCCCCCCCACTAGCTGGAGGTCCTGGGATGACATCCCCGCTGACATTATCTCGCTCAGCACAGACGACATCCTGACCAGAATACGTCTCATCGAAAACTGCGCAGATACCCCCAGGTCATGGAATCCGAAACCCTCTGGTTGCAGCACGAGCAGAGCGTCATGAAAGAAAAGATCCACGACAACGGCGAAAAGATAAAGCAGAACAAGGTTCTCCCTTATCTCGTCGGAAACGTCATTGAAGTGATCTTGCCTCGTCTTTCGTCCTCGCCTGCTCCACCTTATTTTGTCCCCTCCAGATCCTCGACGTCGACCCCGACTCGGAAGAGGACGGCACAAACCAAGATTTCGACTTTATGCGCAAAGGTAAATGTGCAGCGGTCAAGACATCCACGTGACAGACCGTCTTCTTTCCCCTCATCGGTCTCGTCCCCCCGAACAACTCAGGCCCTCTGACGATCTCGTCGGTGTAAATAAGGACTTCTCGCTCGTGCAAACGTTCATCGGTGATGGCACAAAGCTGGTTTGCAACGCCTTCGAATTGGCCAAGCAAAAAGCCCCCGCTATCATCTAAGATCTGATTCATCTTCATCAATGAACTCAACGCCGTCGGTACCAAGCGATTCGACCCTGAGAAGAGCAGTGGCTGCGAAGTACAGCGAACGATGCTGGAGCTCTTTAACCAACTGGATGGTTTCTCGAGCGACGAACGCATAAAGGTAATGCTTTCGAGCATCTATCCTGCTTGGTGCTGAACTCGCAGAATTCTCCAGGTCATCGCTGCCACAAACCGTATCGATGTTCTCGATCCTGCTCTTCTCTGTTCCAGACGATTAGACTGCAAGATCAAGTTCCCCCTGCCAAATGAGACAGCCTGAGCACGTATTCTTGAAATCCACTCTCGCAAGATAACCGTCAGCCTGGATGTCAACTTTGAAGAACTCGCTCGCAGCATGGACAAGTTTAATGGTGCACAATTCAAGGCGACGTGTGTAGAAGCCGGTATGATCGCTCTGCGGGAGGGCGCAGGCAAGTTGACCCATGAACACTTTTTGAGCGGCATTGCAGAGGGTATGTTCTTGTGACCTGATCACACATTCACGGCTCAAGGTTCTGAGCAGCAACACCTCGGATTCACAGTTGTGGAGCAAGTCTAATGAGGGGAGCACACCGTCTGCTGGGGTTCCTTTTATTGGTGAGCGACTGATCAAAATCGTTGGAGTTGTGCTTGCACTCTGTGATTGACGGCATGATGACTGGTTCTAGGTATCTACCTCAGGCTCGCTCAGCTTTATTGAGCAGAGTGCATTAAACATGACGACGGGGTGATGACATGCTCGACTCAACTCTGGCACGACAGCAACAGAGATGGATGATGAGGACGACAATGGGACCTCGACTGACAATGACAAAACGACGCGACAACAATGTCGATGCAAAGGACACAGGATCAAAACACTTCCTAGAAAGTGGTTCTCTATCGTAGGACAGACAAACGCCGCGCTTGATATTCTCAAACACAATCTTCGCAACTTGAAGGGCCGCCGGGAAGGAAGAAGGGTCACTTTGCCATGGTACAAGAACTGTGCACTACCTCGGCATTTGGCTCTACTGACGTACATATAAGTTTCCTCAGGCGTCCTCTGACTTAACTTACTTGGCAAACCTTGAAGCGGCTGCTCTAGATTAGCCCATCTCTGTTTTCAGCTCGGATTGTCGTTCAACGTTACCAAGCCTCAAGATTGCATCGATGATCCTTGTGGTCAGGTACGTAAGTACATAATCTGGCAGCTTGGAGCGAATACAGTTTCACTTACCGGACACACGGAGCAACATCCAAAGAAAGTTGAGTGATTTTAATGCCGTATCCTGTTCCGTTGAACAGCATGTATCTGACCTTGGTCCCCCATAGGCTCAACCCACGAACGCACCCCTTGGTGTCTGGGTCTTCACTTATTACGTCGTTGGAGGTCAATTTTTTGTCGGAAATGGGCGGGAGACAGCACATCCTAGCGAGCCAGTCACGGTTCCGTTGGAATATATGTTTGCTATGCTCAAGTGTGAAACACCGTCAGCGGACTATGTTAACTCGTTGATGTCCCCCTGGCCACACGTCAGATAGATCCTTCCGAGTCTGGGCCTAGTAACTCTCCACGCCGCATGATCCAAAGCCCGGAGTTGGAAGGCACCCGTTATCGTCAAGGGTTGAGTGTATGTGATCACCTCTGAATCGATGCAGAGGATGATTCTTGCAGCTGTAAATAGCTCCATAAGTGATATAAGTTTTGCTCTGCAGACGTATACCAGATTAGTATTCAGATCATACCAACTTATATCACATCAAATATACAAAGATCCCAAATACATCCAGATCATCCTAAAGATCATGCAGAGATTAAGTAAATACATCCAGATTATACCAAATATATCCAGATCATCCTAAAGATCATGCGGAGATCAAGTTCGCGTCACGTATATCCTCGGATCATACCATATATATCCACATCATCATGTGTGATGTGATGTACTGTCGAGAATTATATCATAAATTGTCTAACATACTGCTAACATGATGCATATCTTGTATAATGATAAATAAATCAGTTGGATAAGTAAGACAATATACCATAAATTAGACAATAAAATATCTAGAAATAGTACATATTATCGAAAATTATCAGGATTATGCAAGGGGGCTATGAAATCGATACAAATTGTGGTATTTGTGGTATTTGTGGAGAATAGGATATATTACGTTCAATTCTGTGAAAATATCAACAATTGTGTGCAATTATATGGGGATGGTTTTTCCTGATGTCCACGACCACGACCCAACTTCATCATATCTCAGTGCTCAGCCTTGGCTCGTTCGTACCCTCGGTCCAATGTAACTTACTACTTTTCCATGCACCCTCATAGGCACAAACCCCCTTCGATGAAACCAACGGACATGGAACTCCGGATGCACCGCGGTGGAGGATGGGATGGAGAGCTTGACGAAAATGTTTGATGAGTTCAGGAACAACATTTTGAAGAAACTGGGGACGGGGGTACGCCATGCCGATTCACATATCCTGCTTCCATTTCATTGACCCCAGGTCCAGCCCAGCTTGTTTACAAGCACCGAGAGTTTGACTCGACCCTCGGCTCAGGCTAGCTGCGCTTCCCTCCTGCCCTCCAGTAGCATCCCCCCCTCGACTCTCGATCCATCTCCTGTTTCAGCCACCCTCCCTCAACAAACTTTGACCCTCCTCGCCTCCCCAAGACCATCAGTCCCTCCTCCATCTCCCCAACCAACTTCGGCTCTTCTTGTTGCATCAAGCCCATCCAGTCCTCCTCCGCAAACCAGGGGTTCAATCAGCCCCTTGGTACCTACACAGTCGGTCCCGAACATCTTCATGTCGCTTCCCGAAGTCCCCGAGATGGTTTCAATGCCCACAGAAGGAGCTGAGGGGACAACTGCCAATGCAGTCGATGAAATGGTCATTGAGGAATCTGGGGCAAGCTTAGTAGCTGAGGGGGAGATTGCTCAGCCGAGCACCAAGGTCGTCATTGAGGAGACACTAGCGGAGTCTCTGAGGAACCTGTCCCCATAGCGATGACTACCGACAACCCGGCCAACTCGGTTCACCCTCCCATGCTGTTTTCGTGTTATCCAGGGTAGGTCGGGTAAATTCC